>OZ025275.1:12954873-13172373 GCA_964019165.1 Mastigias papua
CTTAATTTTCCATAAATTTTGAGGCTCTTGGTCTTATAAAATTGTTCTTATAAAAAGAAGAGTGTATATCTGAGCTAGATCTTTGGAAATTCGTCCTCACAAACATATATACATATAAATATACATGGAAACATTGTATATTTGGTTACGCAGAATGATTTAACGTAGCATTAGCTAATGTGGATCTTCAATACCCAACCCTTCCTGCAAATATTAATATAATTAAATGTGCTTACAAATGAAAAGATACAGTGATTAAAAACAATGAATATATGTCTGCATTAGGTTTAGAGGTGGATGAAATCACTTTTCTTGCTCAAAATCAAAACAATTTCTTTGCTGAAATTCACTTTTAGAATTGAATCCGTTGTGCTAAACCCATGTTTGAATGTTCCTATGTTCTCTTCTATCCACTTTTCAGGTAAATGCTTCTATAACAGTGTGCCACAAAATTTCTGAGAAATCCATCCTGTGTCAGAATTTATATGTGGTAAAACATAACTTATCTTCTTTACTTACTCCAGAACGAATAACTGCTTACTCACCTGAACTAACAGGCCTTTGGGCTGCAACAGAAAAAATGAAATAGTCAATATCATGTCGATAACTTCAATTCACATTAATATTCGACAAACAGATATACCGCAAAATCGCGAATATAAGGCCAGGGCGTATAGAGAAGTTCGTAAGCACTTTTTGGAGGCCTCATAGTCGGGGGGGGGGGAGCGTATATACGCTAGGACTTGTATTTGGAAGAACATTTTTTAAATGGTGACTTGGGTATACCAAATAACTTCAGCATTAGGTGTTCAGGCAGAGACAAATAATAACATTTAATGATTGAAACTTCAAAATAGAGCAAAAGTGACTACAAAGGTTTTATACGCAGTTACAAGGCGTATGAAAGCGAGGGGGAGGATAAGCATTTCCATCCAAATACAAGTTACATGGGATAAGAAAGGGCAAATGGGATGAGTGCAAAGTTTTTCTGCAGAAATAAGAAATAAATTGAGAGCATAAAATAACATTCATTTAATTAATGCTTCATTTAATGCTTTTACTTAAATCCTAACTATACACACTGAAAATCAAATTTAAGTTGTGGGCTTATGTTTCAGGGGGCTCATATTCGGATGACGTCTCAGTTAGTATACAGAAGGGCTTTGGAATGGGGCTTATATTCGGATGGAAGTCTCAGTTAGTATACAGAAGGGCTTTGGGAGGGGGCTTATATTCGGATGGAAGTCTCAGTTAGTATACAGAAGGGCTTTGGAAGGGGGCTTATATTCGGATGGAAGTCTCAGTTAATATACAGAAGGGCTTCGGAAGGGGGCTTATATTCGAAGGATTTTATTCGGAACTTTGTGGTATGATGTTATTGACACTTCTGATGCCAACTTCGTGAACAATGTGTTCTTAAGTTTGCTACCTGGGTGCAAAAGCGAATAGCTCTATAATTTATTGCAGTGATTAGCGTCTTCGTCAAGAGATTTGAAATGAGTAACCAATACAAAACTAACCTGTGCCTCCTGAACTAAATACTTCTACTTCACAAAGTGTGAGATAACCCCATCCATGAAGTCTTACATAAACGTATCTTCCAACCAGTGGACGATAACAAGTAAATGTTGCTGTCTGGTGGCGAAGAAGCCCTCCTACCTGGTAATAGCATCTGTTTAGAGCATAAGATATTAGTGTAACCAAAATCAACCATTTTACATAAGAGAAATGTACATAATTATATCTCAAGCAACATGATAATGTTAATGAATTGATTCTCTGCATAAATAACAGCTACTTACAGATGGGTGTCAAAAATACTTTTTTGAAATAATCTGCTTCATAAAACTGGCTAAATCTAAAGTAGAAGTAGTTATGATTCGAAGCGTCTCCATTATGGTCATATGATTTGACTTCAGTATCAACTTAGGATGTCACATGCTAACAATTTAGAGCAATTCTCACCTCGGATTGGCTCCCGAACGGTCAGTATTCCCAACACTAATTTCAACTCTCCTTAATCTATCCCAACAGCAATCGCCTCGATTTGATAATGATACTTTTAAAACTGGTTGTGGGGATCCCAAATCAACCCTCCACCAAGGATTGCGATTCCTGCGCGTATGTGTGCAAGATCCGGCTCCGTAATTTCCATTTCTTCTACCATCAACTGCTTTTTGAGAATAGCCACCCCAGCCCGTGCTGGATTGTTTGGTAGGTCTTCCAAGAGCAAGGTTTCCTACAAAATAACGATGTGTCTAGTATATAAGTAATCTATATAGGTTTTGCGGAATAAAAACTTCGATAGATATTGTTAAATGGAGAATTACTTGAAAATTACCCTACTTAGTATATAATGTATGGGTTATTATTGTTCACTATTGTATATATAAGTCCTAGCTCCTTTATGATGTAAACAAGAAATGGTTCGAGATCACCAATAATTGGATTGAAGTTGTGCACAATATCATTAACTGGGCTGCTACCACTATAAAATCTGGTTTTGGGGAATTACACAATTTTTTTGTGACAAGCCGGGGTTTATAAGTAATCTAGTCCTAGACACTCTACAATTTAAGGAATGTTTAGAACTACAAGGAAGGGTTTAAACAATACCAAAAACTTCTGGGGCATCTTTCACAGTTTCATAAAGCCCTGTTGTCCTTCACGGATTTGAAGAAGTTTCCACTACAGTAGTATGCCTTATGTGCTACGCCTTATGGGCAATGCAATCGAATATGTTACACGTTTTGCTTCATTTTCGCTGCAATGTTTTTCATCAAATTAAGAAACTTCAGTCGGAAAGCGCAGCTTTATTATAAATTTAAGAACGAAAACAACAACGAGCTGTCTGGAAGAAGCTGCCACCCGCTTGTTCCGCTTGTTGGGTTGCGCTGTAACCTTTCTCACTGTTTTTGATTGTTTTCCTTGAAAGCATATCTATCACAAAGTAGATTTATACTTTCATGCGATCCATGATTCCAAAAAGTGTGTTGTAGGAGACCGTCATGTCAAATAACTTGACATGTTTGGAACAACTGGGCTGGAATATCTTAATGAATATCTTAATTTTGATTAAAAATTGCTATTAGGGTTGAATATTTGTTGGAAATTGAAAGTAAATCCAATCTAATCTACTCACGACCAAGATAAGAATTTCAAACATCTCGTGTGAAATCAAGAAGGGAAATTTCAAATTGTCAAATGTAAAAAGACACGCTTTCGTAGCTTTGGGACTTTCTATGGTAGGAACTGAGTGGATGTTTTGAGATACGAAGACAGCGGATAGTATGTGCGAATCTTCCTGAAATTAAAAATCATTGCTATGCTGCTGTTTCTTTGCATACATAGCTAATTGGCAACCTGGTTGGTGAACTCACTGGTTGGTGAAAGTGAGTGCTCATAACGCTCTTTTCCGCACCGAAGGTGCTTGTTCATTATCCACCAACCAGCGAAAGCCACGACAACACAGGGGACAGAGAAAGAACAAAGAAAGAAGCTGGCTAGTATATCACATGAAGCAAATGGCCAGGTTATGTAGCATTTCTAGCATGTTATCCAGACATGTTAAATCCTATGTGTGGCTACATGCTAATAAGCAAGACCAAATAAGAGCAAAAATTGGATAAATAAAGAAAACGCTTCTTAAATGAGCATTGATAAAGAAAAGCTTAAACTTACTTGATTGACCATGTGCTACACCTGAAAAATATTGAGATTTGTAATAATGAGAATTGAGAAAAGGAAATCAACATTTTGACAATAAAGCAGTTCGGATAAATCTATTGTTATATATTGGCAATCGAAATTAATTAATTTCTGAACCCCAACAGTTTCTTCACTTATATTCTAATTCACGAAATTATTTCATATCAAGTGTGATGAAGGATCTTACCTTTTCTAAAAGCTCCTCGGTAAAAATCGTAGTTGTATCTCCCTCCGAAGTTATGGACACTGATGTACATGGCCAATGGTAAGTTATTCCTCAATCTGACAGTCACATGCTCCCAATCTCCAACGTGGTGTCCAAACCAACGGCACTTTCCAATGCAGCGACCTTTGAAGGCGCCACCCATGCATACCCTCTTGCCTTGGTTGTATGGAAAGAATGCCCAGTAGAAAAAGTCTCTGAAAACGTCCGTGCCTCGTTTAAACGTCCGATAGAAAGTGTAAATGGGGCTATGCCTGAAAAGTTGAATTTAAACTGTAAGGGCAACTTTTTTCTGTACTTTGATATAATAACTGTATTCTCTAACAATGTAATTTTCATATAACATTATTTAAATTACTTTTGAGTAATGTTCATAGCGCCTATTACATTATACTATATTATATTATATCATAATATGTTATATCATATAATATTATATTATATTATATTATACTATATTATCTTATATTATATTATCTTATACTATATTTTATTATGTTATGTTATATTATATTATATTATATTACATTACATTATATTATATTATATTATATTATGTTATATTATATTATATTATATTATACTATACTATATTATATTATATTATATTATATTATATCATATCATATTATATAATATTATATTTATTATATTATATTTATTATATTATATTATATTATATTATATTATATAATATTACATTATATTATATTTTATTATATTATATTATATTATATTATATTATATTATATTATATTTTATTATATTATATTATATTATATTATATTATATTATATTATATTATATTATATTATATTATATTATATTATATTATATTATATTATATTATATTATATTATATTATATTATATTATATTATATTGGGCAGTAATATCTAAAGAGGAAACATTACCTTGGGTGTTGTCCTTTGAAGAATGGCAAAGTTGAAGTGGCTGAACGCAATCGCGTTCGTGTTGTCAAATAGGCATTTTTTACGGCTTTCAGATTCCTTACAGTGCAATGTCTTTGTAATAGACGATTACTGTTACTTCTCATCTCCACGTGGGGCAAAAAGAAATCTACACTCGAGGCTTTATACTGTTCACCGATTGCATAATAAATTTTTGGTGCCCAACAGGCCGCTTGCTTTCTTGCTGCAAATGAGAAATCACATAGTTATTATCCTGTACACAAAGTTTCTCCTTGGCATCCGTTTGGTTTTATACAAATGTAATACAGTATGTGGAAACCAGTGGATGTGCTATATGTTCTTTTTGTGGATTTTTTAAGTTTCAAAAACGAACATAAATTTTTTGATCGATGTAACAAATGATGTATTCCCTATGTCAGTTTTGTGAACAACGCAAGATAGTTAATGATAGAAAATCATTGATATCAGAAAGATGTTGAATGAACAGACTTACGATTAGTTTCCAGGATACAGGATACTAAAAAGGGACAAATAATAATTACATTAAATTGCATCTAATTGTAGGAATGAGATAGAAATGATGTATTACAGGTGAATTGACTAAAGCTACTCGATGAAGGGACCACACAAGTATCAATGATGGCACCTTAGGAGCATAAAATCATTTGTCTTATGTTACGCAGCAGTGCCTATTCACATACACTCATGCGAACTTACTTTATAAGAACAGTGAGGCTTCATTTGCCAAACACAAAAGAACACTTCCAGAACATGCTCAGCCTCAGGTGAGAAGCTTCACAAGCATTCCACCACCTACAAACGTCTGGCAAACAAATTCCGATGAAGATGTTAACAAGCATCATCACTCGTTGCTAATTCATCAAAAGGAGCCCTCTCTTAGTCATTAGGAACTGTATACTCCTGACATTCCTGGCAACATCCGAGAACAAGAGTCACTCGCTCGTTTCAAAAAGAGATTTAGAAAGTACCTTCGGAACCTGCAAGACACAAACACGACCCATTGGTAGAGCAGGAATTTTACTCTATTTATCTTTCTTTGTCTTAATTATTGCAAATACATTTTCTTATTTTCTTTTTCCCTTTTAAACTTGCTGAAAGGATGTACGTGTTAAAAATATTAATTGAAATGAAAATACTGCATGCAGTTTCTCAAATATTTGCAAAAACCTTCCTCAAATGACAAAAATTTAAAGAATATTTGTTTGCAAAATTATCACAAATCTGAAAACATATAGCTTTTTTAACTGCACATAGTTCTGGTGTAGGATTAAAGGCTCCCAATACCGTTTTGAAAGATCACAAAACGAGAAGATACATACATTGACTTGTATATACTAAAGGTAGCAAGGAGAATAGTGAAAAACCAATACACCACTTTCACGGACCGCGCACTAGAGGACTGGGCCGAGATTTGGGGTGAAAGAAATTTTTTGTTGTATACAAATACTTATGAATACGGCTTGTTGATTGTCAATATCGTTGGATATTTCACGTGTCTCTCATCGTTTTCATTTGTTATCTGCTATTATTTGTTGATATGTGATCTGGCTACCTTGGGAAGAGTGTTTTCTCAAAACTTTTACGAGTAATTTAGGGTCGCAGCTCACAGAAGTAGTATCTTACACTGTAGTGGCCTAAGCATACCCAGTCGTATCGTAATGGTCAATGGAAACTGTGTTGTAGTTGATTGCCGAAATAGCAACTACAGATTGAAATAGTGGAAGAAGAAGGAATTTAGTGAGTATAAAGATCTTTCTCAGAAATAGCCCTTGTCCAAGACCTTCCACGCTGCATCACTCCCATAGTAAACTTCTCAACTCATAAACGGGAAAGTCTGGATTTGTAAAATGAGAAGGGTATCTGGAAAGAATACAGCTTGGACCCCAGGTGAGAGTGATATAGTTTGTTCAGAGCATTTTGTTGATGGACCACTAACTGTTGAAAACTCAGATCCAACTTGGAATTTAAGATACATAGCTGGAGTGAAAAAGCAAAGAAAAGTTTTGGTATGTCAAACTGAGCTTCCAGCAACTGAGACTGTAGAAGAACTGAATTCAAGTATCTCCATGGATGTTATCTTGCTGAGGAGTCATCCTGTGTAAACTGTCCAAATGTGGGAGCACAAAGTGCTGCTTTGCAGAGTGAAATTGAAATACTTAGAGTGGAACATTTTAAGCCAAGTTGATAAAGTATCACATACACTTTTAAAAGAAAAATCTGCAAGAAAGCCATTTTAATGGGCGCATAGAAAACCTGATGCTAAAACGCAATTTTACACTGGCTTGCAAGCTGTGACTATATTTAACTTAATATTTAATATATATAGCCTAGCCTGCCAACAATAATATATTGGAGAGGAAAGCAAACTCAGTCACCAGCAAAAAGTAAGTTCTCTAGGAGACAACATAGAGTGACCCATAGAGATCAGTTTCTAATGGTTCTTATGTGGATTAGACTTGGCATTTTCAATGAGGATTTAGCAGATAGATTTTGTTTTTCCTCTTGTGTATGCTCAAAGACATTTACCACATGGATCAAAATGTTGGCAAGCTTAAATGGGAATGCTCTTATTTTCTGGCTTCCAAGGGGCCTAATTCAATCAAATTTGCCTTCTGCACCCAAAACGTTTAGCCCAAAAACAAGATGCATAATAGACTGCATTGAGATTTTGTATTGAAAGATAAAGGTTTTTGCATGTTAAAGAATGAACTTGGTCAGATTATAAGAATCACAACACAGGTAGATTTCTGGTTGTAATGTCCCCAAATGGCTACATCATAGTCTGATTTTGATTTTACAATTATTGCTCTATGAATATGTCGCCTGGGCTAGAGTAGAGTCTCAAATGATGGCAGCAGAATTTGAAAAGACAAAAGGTGTTGCTAATTTCAGAATTCATGTTGAACTTGCCATTAATAGAATAAAAGAATTCAAGATAGTTAAAAATGCATTGCCAATAAATGCATTACCATTAATAGAAGGCATTATGAAGCTGTGTAGCAGTATGCAATATTCAAGTACCATTAATTAAAAGTTGAGAAAGAACTAACTAAAAGACGTTATACTATTCACAAATTAGATGTTAAGTGCAAAAGATGAAACAGGCTTTATACTTATTAAAGCTCAGGAAGCCAAGTGATAAGAATAGTTTAACATATTATGGAATAGTATATGATAGTGAAGTATAGTATAATATAGCATAGTACAGTATAATATTGCATAGTGTAGTATAGCATAGTATAGTATGCTTTAGAAATGTTATATGATTAAAATGGTTATATACATTTACATACACTTCTTTGCTGAGTGTCTGATTTCCAAATTTATGACAACACTGTAGGAACATAATGGACTAATGTAAAATTCTTCTGAATTCCTTTCCAACTATAGCCAGTGCTCTCTATCAAATTCCAACTTGTCAAGAAAATAGCTATGGTCATTACTGGCAAGTTCATTAGGATGAAAACTAGGACTTAAACCTGCCCACGTACAGTGTAACTGGCCAGTATCTAACCTAACCCTGATCCAATTTGTACGCTACGGCTCTGGAATCATATGGCTGCCATCCACATACAGTTTTTTCACAATGTCTAGCAATATCTGCTTGGACTTCCTCAGCTGCTGTATTCTTCCTTCTTTCCACTAATTTTCAATCCCCGAAGATGTAAGAAGTCCTTCAATTCATCAACTTTCTTTGTAGATATCGTTGCCAAATCCATGTTGCTCGATTAGGCCTATTACCCAACGCAGCTTATCTATTTCTGTGAGCTGTGAGCCTAAATTACTCGTAAAAGTTTTGAGAAAACATTCTTCCCAAGGCAGCCAGATCACATATTAGCAAATAATAGCAGATAACAAATGAAAAGGACGAGAGACACGCGAAATATCCTACGATAGTCACAATCAACAAGCCGTATTCATAGGTATTTGTCTACTAGAAAAAATTTCTTTCACCCCAAATCTCGGCCCAGTCCTCTAGTGCGCGGTCGGTGAAAGTGGTGTATTAGTTGTCTAAATGGAGATACGTTATCATAGCCCAGGCCAGTCTCGTTTTATTTGAGAAGTTACAGAAGAATCAAAATTCACGACGAGTCTTAAAAGCACAATAAATCCAACCAGGATACTTGATATACCTACCAGAAGCCTTGCCTGCAGCAACATGTTTACCTCTTTTGTAATGTTTCGACATTCTGCATGAACTGAAGAATCTCCTAAGTCTCCTGTAAACTCTTCTTCCTGTCCTCACTACTCTTCTGACAACTCTTCTTCCTGTTCTTCTAACTTTCCTCACAACTCTTCTTCCAGTCCTCACTACTCTTCTGACAACTCTTCTTCCAGTTCTTCTAACTTTCCTCACAACTCTTCTTCCAGTCCTCACTACTCTTCTGACAACTCTTCTTCCAGTTCTTCTAACTTTCCTCACAACTCTTCTTCCAGTCCTCACTACTCTTCTGGTAACTCTTCTGGCAACTCTTCTCCCTGTTCTTCTAACTTTCCTCACAACTCTTCTTCCTGTCCTCACTACTCGTTTGACAACTCTTCTGGCAACTCTTCTTCCTGTTCTTCTAACTTTCCTCACAACTCTTCTTCCTGTCCTCACTACTCTTCTGGTAACTCTTCTGGCAACTCTTCTTCCTGTCCTCACTACTCTTCTGGTAACTCTTCTTCCTGTCCTCACTACTCTTCTGGTAACTCTTCTTCCTGTTCTCGCTACTCTCCTAATAACTCTTCTCCAACCTATCAAGAAAAGTAGTACAAAGCTTCATTGATGGGTCTGTGGTAATCGAGGATCACGAAATGAGCGGAAACAGATAACTAGATGCAGACCCAATCTCTAGTTATTCCTGTCGCGCAAATTTATCTGAGTCTGGTTACCGTACGTTAGGGACCGTTGATACAATATGTCATTAGAGAATGGGGGAGAGAGGTTCACAGAAACGTTTATGTTTGATTATAGGGGAAGGGGTGAGGTGGTATGACATAAGCAAAATTCATCTCTTTACACTTCTAAACCTCATGCTCTTCTCGCTATGTGCGCATTTTTAAACACTGTACAGCATGTATTATCTTTTTTAATTCATGCTGTCTAATATGAAACTGTTAGTTGTCTTCAGAAAATAACACATGCTGCTTTTGTTTTCTAATACCAGTTAAATATATGTTAAGGCATATGCAAAATGATCGATCGATGGTCTAATATTATATGAAAAATGCTGGATCTCTAGCACACAACGCCAGAACACCTAACAGTGTATTTTGCAAGGTTGGGGATGTTTGATCAAGATAAAAAATTTGGTCTAAACTTTCGGTATTCTCCTTTTGTTGGTTTAAATTTTTGAAACCAGGTGTCAGATGTGAAACGTGACTGACATATAAAACTGACTTTGGCTTGCATACTTGATGCTCAAATTTATCTTTGTGCCTAACAGCTTAGGGCTGGGAACTCGTAATATACCGAAAAGCTAAGTTTAGCTACCATATAAGTACCTGATTTCGGCAAGCTTATTTTGCGCCCACTCTATCTTCCCAAAAGCCAATGTTGTTAATACCTTGCGACCCAATAGGGTCGTAGGGCATTACTAACAAATTATTGTTTTTCAAACTTACACCACAAAATGTAAGAATTATCACCTTGGCCATTCTGTGAGCCTTTATTAGTTTACAAGGCCAATACGACATTCATGTCAGTTCTCAGATAAATTTGAGCATCAAGTATGCAAGCCAAAGTCAGTTTGACATTTTGTGCATGAATGAATAATACGTTCTGTTACGTTGTGTTAACAATTAATGGTGGTTCTTGACGGGCCTCCTGTATATTAGGTAAACGATGGGCGCTGCTCGATATGTTGAATATCTTGGAAACTACTCAATTCTCAGCTTAAGGCTCTGAGATATAAATGTTAAATATACTTATGAGGTTGACAGTAAAAGCTCGTCTCTGTAAATTAACGTAAGGTTCCTTGCTGGTCAAAAGTTGTGAGTAATGATTTCTTCATTGATCGTTTCCAAGAAGTTCTTCATTCATTTGGTCGTTCGCAAGAAGTTTCTTCTTCGTTGATCGTTTACTTTTTAACTTAAAATTTCTTTTCTCACTTGTTGCCCTGAAGGAACTTTTAATGCATCATTTCTTATTCTATTAATGTATTTTTACAAGTATTATAATAAGTAGGCTTTAATTAGCTTTTTTATGCTATTTCTTATTCAGTCTATTATAATTTAATCTATTATTATTATTATTATCATATTATTATTATATTCACAGCCACTCCGCTTCAAAATGGCGCCACAATGTAAGATGTAAAAAAATGAAAGAATCTTATTGGTTAGTAAGTTGATGTACACAAATTCGCTGATTGGTTGAGAACAAAATGTGGCTACGTTCACTATGCTCCATAATGAGTTCTGCTCAAGACGGGGAAGGGAGGGATGAGGCAATGATGAAAATTCAGGAGGTGAGTCAAAGAAATGATTACGGTTGATTAAATGAGGGGGGTCAGCTAAATTGTCAGTAAAAATGATGACATAATATGTGAACAGTTCCTTACATGAACAGGAGTTTTGTGGCTCCTATAGACTGCTGTTCGTTCTGTGACATCCTTCGTTGATCGTTGTGAGCTGGTATCATTATTTAGCATAAAGAGAAACGGAGGCAGAGAGAGGAGACGGTAATGTTGAATGTACTATAGTTGTCAACTCTCCTACATTCTATTTCATCCTCCTTCACATTTGTCCAGATAGCAGAATGTCTCGCACCCACCTCCCGTATACACTCATCCAAAGTGGATAAATCCGCGTGATATATATTCCACATTTGTCAAAATGTGGAAACTGGCATGCTACCGCTGGCTAAAAATATCAAAAAACTACTTAATTTTCTCCGAAACATGCCAATCAATGATTTCATCTGCAGATTTCGATCTAGAATTGGAGTACCTTATAGTTTAAATGGGAGTTGCCTAATGTTAAAAATCGTGGCTCTAAAAAGTCTCGTTTCATTTGGCCAGGTTAACAAATCTCCTGCATTCTAATTCCTATAAGTTGGCAACTATACTGTACTCAGGTCCCGTTTACACAAGCAACACTGGATCGGATCTAGACTCGATCGGAACTACTTTCGTACGGATAGGCTTTGCGTTTACACGAGATAGTGCTCATTCAATCCAGTTCTTGTTAACTATCTGATAGACTTCCGGACCGTTTTCAAACTACATTCAGTTTAGATCCGATATATTTCTATACAGTGTAAACGGCGAGGTCCAATCCAAAACTGGTACGGACTGAAAAAGTAAGGTAATTTTTTGTAACCTGAGGCAAAATACGCATGTGTAATTAATCCAACAAAAAATTGCATCGGATCTAAAACCTTCGTGTAAACGTAGGGCAATCTGTACCCCCAACTGGATCTACTAGGCCAGATCCATTTTAGATTTACATCCACTTTTGCTCGTGCAAACGTAGCCACAGACTCTACTCTAACTCACGGTACATTGCAAGTCACATGAATGTATACATAAACAGAGAGCTACTTAAAATGAACATGAATTACGTATATGAAGGGTTAGGAGTGACGCAAAGTGATGTCCATGATGTGCGATTGAATTAAAGAAGGAAAACTGGCTTCGAGGAAGGAATGATCTATGTATAAAATGTTTACGTTCACTGTAAATGACTCACCAGGTCTTGCATCTTCTGTTGCAAAATCTTCATCTGTTGAAATAGAGATGGAGAAGCTGTTGGGATTAAGGCCTATCTTTACACGATGGAACAGAGGGTACAAATTGATTCGCATTAGTGCCGTTTTGGATAAGACTAGCAATAAGATGTTGAGATTGCACGGAAACGAATCTCTCTGCTCATATAAACGCCACAGCCTACCATATGCTTACTGTGAGCCCGGCCTGCCGATAGCTTGTATAAGACGTGAGACAAAAGGAAGAAACAGGGCTCTGATGACGTCAATATGAAATTCATAAGTCACCAAAGAATCATTTCAGAATTTCAGGGTCGTTCGCAGGTTCGAGGCCCAGGGAAATATGCTTCTTGCCCCACTCTTGGCAAGCCTGATGTGAACCAGATGAACTGCTTCCCGTGTAAATGGGAGTTTACTCAATGTAATAAAAAAGATTAATACTGGGACTATCCCGAAAATGAAATAGAGTTGAGACGATGCTTGTACTCAAGGTTGCCTACAGTACCAGAGCAATGGGGATGATCGCCCCATGTCTTCACCACACGGGGGTAAAGGGGGCGAGATGTGTCCTTTTGAGTAACTCTGAAATTATTTCCACGCTTCATCTTTAAAAATGTAACAGTCTCTATTTATTGTTTTGGGAGCACTTTAAAGGTGATCATATAATTTACTCATAGAATTCAGTGTCATGAGTCTTTTCAACATAACATGCTCTTTAGTCAAGAAAATAATACCACATGATGGGATGCAAGACTCATCACGGATGGTTTACTAGTAAAATTACATTTTCAAAGTATTGCACAACCCTACTTCAAATGGCGACTACTGACGGCCTAGGGCCTAGGGCCTAGTCCGGATAATTTACATAACAAACCATCACTATGTAAGGGCTTCTTCCACCAAAATTTAGGCGGGAAACTATTCGTCAGTTTTCAAGATTGGAAGTAAAACAAACAAAATTGATGCTTTCCTGCGAAAAAACTCACAAGAATTCGAGGCTATGCTGTTGACAGTTTGGGTAGTATGACATTTCAGCATTTTTAAGCGAACACATGTCAGGTGTAACGATGGTAGTGGATGTGTGTAATTGGTTCTAACTGTCTGAAGCGAAAAGGCCTTACTTCATGAAGGAATTTCAGGTGAGTTGGTTTTGAAGATTCTATTGTGCATGTCGATTCCATAAGTTGGACATTTGACAAAATTGGAATAAGCACTAGGCTATCTAAAAAGCTTTACTGGTATACAGTAAGTAAAAAGTTTGATAGTACAATTATTAGGAAGGTCAACTGTACGTCCCGTGTTCTTGTAAAAGCCACGAAACGGGAGTTTACCGAAATGACAAGCCTACGTGGGCATGTCATTACACACCATTAACTTGCAACTGCTCTACGATCAAAAATAATTTTATTCTTCATAGAGTGGACGAATTTAGCACATGGGCGTTATTATCATGAGACCTGATATATCACGACTTTTTAAAGCACCACCCGTGAATCGTTGTCCAAACGTTTAAGATTACACATTCTGTCAAAAATACATATCTCTATAGTACCACAAAGCTAGGTGCATTTGAAAACTGAGAGAAGAATGGGTATCTTATCGCCTTAACTAGATTGAGTGAACTCCAAAGGCAGTGAAAGCCATGTTATATATATTGTGAGAAGTCGGCTTTTGGCCACTGCACTGATGGCAGCCATGTTTGAGCAGGGTAGTGCAATGCCTTTCGAATGTAAGTGCATAGCAATCAAAGGTACAGATAATGCTGCTCAGTACTATGGTTCCGGAGCTAATAGATTGATAAATCGATTGAGTGATTGATTGCCTGATTACTGGATCGAATGATTTCTTGATTAAGTGATTAATCGATTGACTGACGTCATTTGTTGAAGGAGGGTAGCCCCTCAGCATTTGCTGGGTATCTAGAAAAACCTAATGCAAAGATATTACTATCAAATGTTAAGAATGTTAAAACCATAAGCCTACCACGTGAGCAACACCATCTTACAGCCACCTTATAAAAAGCCTTATAACAATGGTTACTTACATAATTCTATTGGTTCATTTTCCGCAGCAGCATCAAAATTGTCCTCAATTACATCTAAGTGAACATAAATAAATATTTCAATCATGATGAATACTTTATAAACAGGCCAACAAAGTGCAAAAACAAGCGTATTAATCGATTTTGGAAAAGTTACTTCGATCAGCAGGGGCGCAAATGTACATTTTTTGTTGTGGAAGGGATGTCCGTTTGATGAGGATCGAGAACCTACCGATGACGCTTGAACGCATTATCTTATCCGTCTATCATCATCATAATCATAATCAATATCATCACCATCATCTTCATCGTCATCAGTTTATTTAAAGTTGGCTTTTAAAATAGCTAACAAGAAAGCTAATTAAAGCCAACTATACTAAATACAAAGAAAAGATATTATTGCAATCCAGGCCAAGTGCCCCCCCTGGGTAATTAATTATCATATACGATAAACTAATCTAAAAAGCCTCAGTACTTAGCTTGGAAAATGATATGAAACCAGGTTTATGCAGGTGTACAAACTGAAAAGTGCATATTGCAGTGTCCGGTACCATAAAGATATGGTGCGCAGTAGAAATAACATGGTGACTGCGATTGCGCAGTAGAAAATAGCAATTTTACAGATCACGCTATTCACACTTTGCTTTACTTGTTGAAAGGAAGATTCGTTTGGCAAAAACTCAAAGACATGGTGCATAAAAGCCATAGAAATTTGTATTGCATTCGCATTCACACAATTATAGAACGGTTGGCTCTTGGCATTAAATTCATAAGCTTTAGGGGCAGCATATTATCGAACTGTATGTAGTATATAGTGAGTGCTACCCCCAGCCTATGTTTCGTATTTTATTTTTCTGTTTGCCACGTGTTTGGTAGTTTTGGTGGGTGTTTTTTATTGCTGAAAAGAAACAGAAGACCACATCTAAAACAGATCATCGGAACCTTTTATGTTGCAAGACAAAAGGATTGCATTCTCTCATGATTGACGAAGAAAGTATTTGATGAGGAACTTCGCGAACTCAGTACGGAATTACGAGCGTTGGGCAGTTTGGGGGTAATCTTGTGCCTTACTTGACTTTGTGCTTTGATGTGTGTTAAAGTTACGTAAATTTTAAGCTCTCTTTTTCCCGATTTTATATCGTTTAATTATGCAGTGATCTGAAGTTATCTAGGATATTTAGTAGAGTTTCTGAGGAGTAGCACATTTGTAACCTTGTTAGCCGTACATCCATGATGTGGACTAGAGCACTGGTCTCCCAGGGCTTCATAGCTCTCGCTAATGGCTCCTAGAAGTCAGTAGTGCACACTGACGGTCACATTGTAGCATCTCGCCTCGGCTGGTATGCTAAACTAAGTAGAGGGTAGCACCAGCCCCTGGGACTGGAGTGACAGGGGGCGTCACCCCTTAAGTGCACGAAGACTGGAATGGCAGAGGAAGTAAAAGAATTATATGTGGATCTATGGCTCAGAAGGTGTGACAGCAATTTGTGTGACATAAATAGGGTACTATCTTGATGGAAGCAGACTCGTAGTCAGTCACCGTAGAAGGGAGTGGGCCCTACCATATATATATATCGTAGTTAGTTATGGATCGTAACAATATTAGATTCAGAGTTATTAATGGTGAAGTTGAGTCCCCTGCGACTGATCAAGAAAACAACTACAGGGAAGACGTTAATGTTTCATCGACTAGTAAAGTAGCGGATGACGAAGATGTCTTAGGCCCCGTTCACACTATTCCATTTTTGAACAAAAACGGGTCTGTTTAGCTTCGTTTTTGGCTTTGCGTTCACATTAGTCCACCCCGAAAACGGAGCTAAATGAAAACGGAGCAAAACAAAAACACAACTCTGTAGTGTGAACACCAAAAACGGAACAATTTGAAAAACGCTATTAATAGAGCCAGTATAAAAGAAGCCGTCAAAAATATGCGCTTTTGAGGATAAATGTGAACACCAATTTATAGATATCCGTTTCTGTCTGAAAAGGGAGTAGTATGGACAGGGTAGAAAAACAGTCCCGTTTTTGGGAGCAAAAATGCATCTAAATGAAAACGGAGTAATGTGAACGTAGCCTTAAACCTTAGAAGGATGACACCTTCTGATAGTGCTAATTTGAAAACTAGGGACAGATACCTAAAGCTGGGAACTTGGAGTGCAAGAAATCTATACCAAGCTGGAAAATTAGACAACTTGACACAAGAAATGGAAAATATGAGAGTAGATATTCTAGGAATTGCAGAGACACATTACGTTGAAGAAGGAAAATTATTAAAGAAAATCACGCAGTGATATACTCAGGCGGAGAAGAACATAGAAAAGGAGTGGGTATCTTGATGAAGAGCAGTATACCAAGATCAATGCTGGGCTTTTGGTCAATATCAGAGAGAGTTGTCATGCTGAAATTGCGGGCAGCACCTTTCGATATTAATATTATTCAAGTGTATGCACCAGCACTAGATTATGAAGATGTAGAGTTTGAGAGGTTGTATCAGGAGATTCAAAAATGGCACCAAACAAACAAAATCAGATGAAGTGTTATGTGTAATGGGAGATTTTGATGCGAAAGTTGGAAAAGATAAGTATGATACGATGGTAGATACACATGGATTGGGGAATAGAATTGAAAAAGGAAACAGACTAATAGAATTCTGCCAGCAAAATAAATTATGAATTGTAAGTACATGTTTCCAACAGCCAAAAAGAAGATTATCCACATGGAGAAGCCTATGCGATACAAGGAGAAATCAAATAGATTATATACTAATTAATGAAGGGCTTAGAGCAGGAAGCTACTTTTTGATCAGGAAGACATGGCTAAAAGATGGTCAGAATACATAATAGAACTGTACGATGACGATAGAGAGGAAATTCCCAGTTACGAGTGGCGAAAGCATCATGAAGGAAGAAGTTGAAAAGTAATAAGATCTATAAAAGATAAGAAAGCACCTGGCACAGATGAATTATCGGTAGAAGCATTGGAAGCTCTAGATGAACAGAATGTGAACATGATTACAGATCTATGCATTACCATATACAACAGTGGCATAATACCAACAGACCTGAAACACTCGATACTTGTAACTATGCCTAAAAAGTAAACAGCCAAAGATTGCTCATCACATGAGCCATGTCACAGAATTACTTCTTAATAACAGATGCAATAGATCGGGAACTGAGTCGTCTACATAGCAGATTAAGACCAGGTGCAGAAACAAGGGAAGGTATATTTAATTTAAGGACAATTTGTGAGAGAGCAATAGAAGTTCAAAAAGACATTTACATCTGTTTTATTGAATATACGAAAGCAATTGGCAAAGTTAAGCACTCTTATATGATAGAATGCTTGTCAAAGATTGGCGTAAATGACAAAGATTTACAGATAATAACCAAACTATACTGGGAGCAAACTGCAGCAGTAAGAACTGATAATGGCATAACAAAAGAATTGGTTGTGTACTATCACCATGCTTATCCATCTTGTACGCTGAGAATGTATTCGGAGAAGTAGAAAAGATGAATGGAGTAAATGCAGGTGGAGTCAACATCAACAGCCTAAGATGTGCCGATGACTCAGTGCTTCTCACAGAAAACAACACAGATTTACAAGAAATAATAGCAGCAGTGAATTATATTGGGAAGCCATTTGAAATGGAGATGAACACCAAAAACTAAGGGAATGGTTGATAGCAAGAAAGAGACGATGCCAGAAACAGGGATCACTATAGAAGGAGAAAACATCTAACAAGTGAATAAGATGATATATCTTGGTTCTATGGCGACAGAAAATGGAATATGTAAAAGAGAGATCAAACGATGGATAGCAGTAGCGAAGACATCCTTTGAAAAAATGCATAGAATTTCAACATATGTAGCACATTGAGCTTATCCAAGAGCTACATTTGGTCAACATTATAATATGGAGCAGAGACATGGGAACTATCAAAAGCTACGCTTAAAAACTTGGAACCATTTGAAATGCGGACTTACAGGAGAATAATGAGAATATCATGGATAGAACACAAGTGCAATCAGGAAGTCCTCAGCATGATGAATTCGAAAAGACAGCTAGCAGAAATGATAAAAAGAGGAAAGCTAGCTTATTTTGGACACATAGTGAGGATAGATGATATCCAAAGATTACAACTCGATGGAAAAATCAATGGGAAACGAAGTAGAGGTAGTCTACGAATTACATGGACAGAAAACATCGCATAATAGACAAGGATGACGTGTAGCGATCGTATCAGGATGGCACAAAATGGAAGGACATTGAGATCCATGATAGCCGACCTGCTGGGAGTAGATGGCACCGGATGGTGATGATGAATTTGTTCGTGAACATATATCCATAGCCAAATATTGGTAATCTAACCTATCGTTGCTTTTGAGGGGACGGTGTTTTTGGTTATCGTCTTCTGTCAGAGGTCCCGAGCGGCGAATCTTTGATAGGTTGTTCTACACTGCATGCCAAATGTGATAAAGGGCGGTGAAATGACGGCTTTATTTAGCAAAAAATATCAAAACGCGGTCTGGGGAGGATGCAGTTGTAGTTGGTTTCAATTAGGTCAATCTTGTCACGATTGCGAGCTATTAGAAACTAATTCACCAATAGCAAATAAAAGTTTGACTTAATAGAAACCTCATGTCATTGAAAATATTTGCTACATGCAGTTGCAAAGCTTACAAAGCAATAGGTAGTTTACAACTGAATACTTGGCTTGAATACAATCTTACTAATATAACTTTTGTTTTTTAACACCTTCATTCTTTCATAATGATTAAATTGCAATTGTACACATCACTAATAACAGGCAGTGTAAAATTGACTGTTTCAATAATGGTAGATTATGTGTTACCAATAAAACAGAAGCGATAATACTATACATAAAACAACAAAAAATAACTGGAAAAGAAAAGAGAGAAATACAAAAGTTATAATTATAATAAGAACAATAATTGCAACTGGCAGTTGTCGAGTGTTGCATATTTACCTTCAGACTGGTCAGGAATTTCAGTTTGTTCATTCAGCAACTCCTCGTTAATTTCAGTATCTCTCAATTCATCCGCTAGAAAGCAAGAAACATCTAACTAGGAAAGCAATAAATCAAAACAATATAAGGCCTCTCTTCTTGATGAGCTGATGTTGCCAGAAATGCCTAATACCAAATGTGAACTTACGAAAGACAGGAGCAACAAGAAGCCGAACTGCTTCAACAGGGCAGCAATAGAACAGAAACTAATATAGAACGCAGTAGAATAATCAGAGACGCAAGAGAACAAATCAAAAGACAGTAAGATAACACTACTGCACGCATTAGCTCAACATACACAAGGTTGAGTTGTTGTGAGGAATAACAAGTGTAAATGAAGAAAACAGCAAATGAACCTCCTAAAGCACCAATTCCAAAGGCAATAATAAGGTAAAATGTTATTGTAGGCAACGTCGAAATTATGAAGCTTATGGAAAAAGAATAGAATTTACTAGTTGTTTCCCAGTTTTCATCAGTTGCGCAGATTGTGGGTTGTGGGGGGGGGGGGTGCCCCTTAAGTAAGGAATTGTTCGCAATTGTGAGGCATTCTCAGACAAAGGATGGATACCTGTACAAGGCCTAGGAATAGACAAAAAGCTTTTTGTCGTTTCATTAAGTGTCTTTGCTCCCTCGAACCCTAAGAAAAGTGCTCAATTTTTGCCATTGGCTTTCGCTCTCATCTTTCTAACTCTGTTTTCATTCTTTCAGGCACCATATGCCACTTCGTCAAGCAAGCTATGCTTTTTTGACAATAGCATCTAAATCCTCTTTGTTCCACCGATCTGGATTCTTTCAGTTTTGCCCCAGATAGCTTTAAAAAGTCATTTAAACACATAGAATCTCTTAAATTTAAGGAATAAGCTCCATACCTAGGTAGGCCTAGATAATGTGAAGTATTTGGGAATAAAACTTGACAAACATAAATGGGAGATGAACACAATCAGACAGCATATAAGACCAGGCTGTATGAGACTGTATGATAGTGTTTGTTACATATAATTTTAAAACTATGCCACAAAATCGCTATTAAGCCCAACTTCCCTTTTTATTGTTCTGTGTCAGAGAGGCCCTGGATACTATTGCCTGTTAGGGTTAGAAAATCGTGCTACTAGAATAGCTACGTACAGTAGCTAGGAAAGGGAACCCAGGTGCTAAATCTTCCACGAAGCAACGTGAATTTGCAACAACCATGTTAATCCTGACCGCTAAATGATGCTGTTGCGGAAAAGACGAGAAATCACTGCATATCCCACAATTTCGATTCTAGTTACTCACCTCTCGCCAGAGCTAGAAATCCAACGGCAACAAGTAGAACTAATATCCTCATCTGGAAGAAAAAGATATAACTATTGCAAGTATCTTAACATCTAAGTATTTGATAGCAAATGAATGAGTCGCCGTTTTAGTCGAAATTAATTAAGAGCCAGTCCATTAACCATGGGATATGTACTGCAATGCTAACGATAGTGAAAATAATATACATTATTTAAAATTGAATAAAATAGGTAATAAACCACTAAAGGGTAGTTTTATACCGTTTTATTGCAGGAAAGTAGAGGAGTGGCACAGGGGTGCCGTCCCAAAAAGTTACGCGAGGGTTTATGCTATAGGGCAGGAGTAGGGAAGTATTTATAGACTGATAAACGATAAAAATTTTAAGGGAAAGAAAAGTTTAAGGGAGGCAAGTTTTTTAAACGGGAAAGTTTTTTAAACTATAATATACTTTTGCATATGATGGAAGAATTTCTTTACGGGAAAGTCTTTTAAACAGGAAAGTTTCTTAAACAATTTCACCGAGGGCCACATCAGCAGTATGGTAGGTCTCAAAGGGGCAGATGAATTGAAAATATACCTTATTGTTTTCCTAGATAACTGCTTCTCTATATATTAAGTATTCAAATCAATGACACAATCAGAATCATACACAAACTCTCGTGGGCCACATAAAATGACGACATGGGCCACACTTGGCCCATGGGCCTTGGGTTTGACACGTGTGCTGTATGGTACTTCTATCAACCACGTCCCTAATCAAACCCAATTCTTTTATATTTCTAATGTGTTTGTGCTTTTTACAAGTAAACAAAATGATGGCAAGTGATATACCGTATTCTCTCTAATATTCCCGCTGCGGGATTAGCGTTTCAACCTTAGAAAAAAGGTGGGATTATTAGAGAGGCGGGTATATTGGAAAGGTGGGATTATTTTTTCAATGCCTTGAAGTCTAGTTTGAGGATACCGTTTCAACAAAAAACGACTCTCAAAAATGATCGTGGTAAACCAGAGTAAAAAGCGCAATTTGAAGAAGGTTCAAAACGACAAAATTTTTCAGTAAAATAACAAAATCGATGCATTACTTCAAGAGTGTTTGTTTTAGTAACCGTGATCATGCCGATGACATGATGCTAAGTTTTCATTCGAAGCGTAACACTGGCAAAAATTTAAACATTTATGCCAGTGAATAAATTTATTTAAAAATAATTTATACCGCAATCCCGCGTGCGGGATTACTGGGGAGGCGGGATTATTCCTTCAAACTGTGAAATAAAAACGGGATTACTAGAGAGGCGGGAATAAAAGAGAAGCGGGAATATTAGAGCAAATACGGTATAGAAACATGACAAAAGTTTGGTTCTTGTTACCAAGTTATACCAAGTCAGGATGTCGCCGAGCTAGCATACATTCACTGCAGGGAAGGGGGGCTGTAGTGCTCAAACCAGGGATGTGCCGACTAGGGGGCAAGTAGATGTCACGCTCCCCTGTGTTTATTAATTTTATAAATATGTTGGTCATGCAGCACAAAATTGACCATACATTGGAGAGTTTCACCAAATCTCAATATACATTTCATTTATTGTGTCATGACTGGTCATAGTTAACTCTGTTTTTGTGATGTTGCAAATAGCTTGCTGTTACTAGCAAGTGTCGCCATTGGTTTCTTATGTTCTGTAAAAGAAGTTGATCAAGAATAAAATAGTTGGTCAACTTTTTCTGGATACCCCCAATCGAAATTGCCCAGTCCCATCCCTTTCTTTACTTCAACAATAGAGGCTGAGCTCCTCTGCTCCCCTCCACGGCACCCCTAGCGTGGAATGATCCACCTCCGTCAACGACAAGAAAAAGGAGATGAACCATTGTGTACATAAGTTTTAAATTTGACTTGGTCATCTGAAGCAAGAAACTAATTATGCAAAACAATACGGGTTTCATTCCCTAATAGCAATACCTCAGCAACCACACCCAAACTCCTTTGAATTGGGTCCTGTTTTTACAATACAATGCAAACTTTAGCAACTGTTAAGATTAGTTAATCAATTTGAAATAACTGGAACAAAACAAAGGATTGGAAATTCATCGGCGGTTTGATTGGTAGAAATGCTATCATAAAGAAGAATTCATACCATCAAGTGCTGCATATACCCGTAGTTTAATTCCTCGCGGCCCCCTGAAAACTAGCTACACATGGCTGACGGAGGGCACAACGTTTTAAGAGATTAAAGAGATTAAAATAAAATGACCATTTCCCATGTTCAGTTATACAGTATACAAAGTTATGAATGAAATGTCTACATACGTTTTATGTTTGCACTCTGCAGCGTCCCTTTGAGAAGTGGTGGCTTCAGCAGAGCGCCAGAAGAGCGACACAAAGTCTCGAAAGTAAGTACGGATATCGTAAGTAATTCGATTTATATGCTTCCAAATACAAAGGGAGGAAATTTTTTTGTTGTTTCAGAAAAAATTAACACCGGCATTGAAATGTTAACAAAGGCAACTTACGTGTGACCTGATTTCTCCAATCAAATTCAGATTTAATCGATTGGTGGAAACCAAGTCCGTATAGTCAGAATGATTTCGTTAGGGGGGCACAGATAATCGAAGTGTAGCGAGCATCAATCAGCTGGGCGGCTAACTAAACGCCGCCGGTGGAGTTCAAACTGTATTGGATCACACGGTTTGGGCTAACTTCTGATAAATGTTACAAAATGATACAAAAAATGAGTTAGAATGATCCATTTCTAAGAGGGACACCGAGTCAGTTTTTGGCCCTCCAGAGAAGGCCCTGCTCCCGGGTCACCCCCTGACTACGGGGCTCGTTTAAAGCCACTATTAAGTGTACTAATGTGAAGGGAGAGGAAAATGTATTGTCCTCTTTGTTTAATGAGGCTATCTTCGGTATTATGAACTGTCCAAGAAAGACTTTTCACTCAACTTTTCACATACAATATAATATCAAAGAGTTGTTTCAGAATTTCAAAAAGTGTATACGTTTAATTAAATTGTTATAAAATGATTGCCATATCCAACGTCCCTGTATTAGCCACCTGGCAAGTGGAACATATTAAACCAGAGAATGTTGAGAGTGGAGAAATTGGAAGAAGCAAGGCAAGCCCCTGATAATCTTTTGAGAAAATCATGCCATAATACGCATGCGTGCATCGTGGACCTAAGCTAGGGCAAGAAATGCTAAAATTTGACAATGCATCGAGGTTCCATAAAGTCTTTTACTGTTTCTTTCCACCTCGAAATTCATTTCTGATAAGCAGCCTCAATAGTAAAAAACATTGATATGTTTGAAGCAACATATCAACAAATCTTATATAGCATGGAGAGCAGGGACGACTACACTGGGGGGCAGGGGGCAGTTGCCCCTCCTGCCCTTTTCCAAGGACTTTAAGTATTTTAGTGCAAAAATGTTTATGATGCGCCCTCAATAGGAACCTTGCCCCTCCTGCCCTTGGTGCAGGCAGGCGTCCGTGATGGAGAGTAGCAGTCGTCTACTCACATATACTCATGATTTTGTAAGAGCATACTTATAAGCACACCGAGGTTCGATTTGCCAAAAAGTAACAACACTTCTAGAGCAGGGCCAGCTTTAGATGAGAATTTTTAAAAGCAACAACAATGTGATGTTTAAATTTACGTCTTGGCAGCACACGTAATTAGACAAATACTTACATTCTTATGGCAAAAAGATTCTGATGCAGTTGTTAATATACATCAACATTCGTTGGAGTATTTTCAAAAGTAGCCCGATCAAATGTCTGAGAAACTATATACTGTATATAGTTCCTCAAATAGTTGCAAAAGCTCACTTTAGAAGTACGATTAATTTGAAGAACATTTGAGTCTTAAATTATCAATAAATTAAGAACACCAAGCTTCTGCAGAAGTTATCTGGTCCTTATAAAAATGAGACTGGAGGACACCACTTACTTCAGTGAAGTACAAACCTAGGAAAATAGGCTGCTGCTTGTTGGAAAACCACTGGGAAACACAAGCGAGATGCGTGGAAGACCAATAGTTTAGCTACAAATAATGTCCCTTTGCACTTTCGTCGTCGTCGTCGATGTGTGCCGTGTCATATTCTGACATTGGTTGTCACTTTATGGTATTTGTCTTTGATGGCAGTGAGATGGATCAGCTCAACACGTCTCAATTTCACCCTGTTTGCCAATAGCACTTTACCAGAAGTATAAAGCAAACAGCGCACTTCCCTGAAGTTCAACAAATATGGCTTGCAAAACAAATCCCCCAAAGTATGTACTCTGCCATTTATTTTTATTACTCTTATTTAAACACAATACCCTATCAGCTATTTAACAAGTTAACTAATAAAAAAATAACTAAAGCTGCTCTTCCTAGTTGTTGCAATCATAATCTGCTGGGCGACTCAAGGATGTGGTTTCAGGTAATGGCGAAGGAAAAGAAAAAAGATATTGTAGAAATTATTTTCTTCGCAACCGTGGAGGTCTGACAGCAAGCTAGATATGCTATACTCATAGAGATATTGCATTGTAAATGGGTCTTAAACAAAGGAACTCAAAGAAATATCATCAATATACATAACACAATTCTAAATAAGCAAAAAATAAATCATTCTGAAAATGATTTCAGCTAAATGAAAGATCCACCCCCCTTGGTCGTGAAAATGATTGTAGTTTCATAAAGGGAAACTAATTAAAGGAAAAAAATGAATTAACTAATTTTGCCAACAATTCTCAGTTTTGTTCGCAATTGATGCTGCAAGTTGTGTTCACAAACACAATATCAGCAGGGAAGTAGATAACGACTGATAGAATCATTGTTTCTGCATAGTAACCTTGGTCATTCTCTATCAGGTGACAATAATAGGATCAAATATAAAATACTAGAGTCTAGAACGTATGAAGACGCACGTATAAAACTTTCATGAGCGCATTAAGAAGCAGAATAGGAAGAAGTATTGTGCAGAGAGTCAATAAAAATGTGATAGGACAAAACAATGAAATGAAAAGAAAACTGAGAGATGAAAGCATGATGACAGTAGATTCCAGGCACGGTGTCGTCAAATAAAAAGTGGGGGGACTGGGATATCAATAAAATTCTTTGATGAAACAGGGCAGAAATGTCATTTTTCAGAGTCCAAAAGCCTCAATTTAGAAGCAGAGCTTTTTATAAACGGTTGAACTATGCACTCATAAGCAAAATGATGTGAGCTTTTATTGCAGAATGTAAACAGAAAGAAATGTGTGAAAATGATATTTCATGAACGTGAGTAAAAGATTATGAGAGCTGCATTCTATTTATTGGAATTGTTGTTCTAAGATAGTAAATGAACTTTGAAGTCTGTCACAAACCTCATTTGCTACATCAAGTACACTCAGATCATCTTTCGGTGTCTTATGTGTATGAGCAATAGAAAGCGAGTTAAAACGTGTGGGGGATCATTTCCAAACGCATCCAGGTTTTTATTCTTCTTGCTGTGGAAAATGATCGTTCTGCAGTTGTAGAAGTAGCAGAATTGGCCAATAGCAATAGACACATACGGACTGTGTTTGGAATCAATGCAAGTTGGCTCCGAGGAAGCTTCCTTATACAGGTTAATACATCATCAAAACAATAAGGTTTTTTTCTTCTTTATCGCACACTACTTGAAGGAGATCAGCTTCAATCATAGATTGTGCTCCATTTATTTCTCCATTATAAGCCTCTTTTATATACTTCATTTTATCGTAGATATCTTCAGAATTGATTGCTTTCAAAAGGAGTGCTTCAATACTTTCATAGGCTACAAAGCTTGGTTGATTAAAACGATATTTTATCGATAATAATACAGAATCCAGTGTTTCGTAATACATGACTTTATAGTGATCACAACATGTTTCAGGAATTTCCAGGAATTTCATAAAATCCCAGGAAATTTTCAAACATATCTAGGTTGTCATTGATCCAGCGAATGCAAGAAGATAGCTGCTCTTTGCTTGAAATATCCATGTATTCGTCACACATTACTGAGTAGAAGCTAACTCTAACTGACTCTAGGAGTTTGCGCATGACTTGATTTGACATGAAATTTAAGATTTCACTTTGTATTTCAGGAATTGTAAGCTTTTCTCCTTTCTTTGATAACTAATCCTTGAGCTCGGGATATGATTTTGATTTCGCCTTTAATAGCTGATTGAAATTAGATTCTTCATCATTATCTACGCGCATTTCCAATCGTTTTCGTGTTAGTATTGCGAAGATTCAAGAATAATCATAATGCAACGAAGATAAGTATCTCTGGTCTTCTTTTCATTTTGACCCATCATTTCTGTGACATCACCACATTGTGGAATGAAGATTTCAAATGTCATAGCAGTCATGTGGAATTTTGATTCCTGGTGTTTTTCAAATTTCTCTGTCACCTTCTCCCAGTCTTTAAATCCTGTTTTCAGGAAAGTTTCCTCTTTACATCGTTCTGCAAACTCATTTGACTTCGTCGTTTTGCTTTTTACATACCTGACATGTCACCGAGTCACTTTGAATATCGTAATCCAACCATGGATGTTTTTCACACCAGTGATGTTGAAAAGACCTCTTCTGCTTTTTGTGAATGGTTTCTGGAAATTTAAAACTTTTTTCTGGTTGAAAAACATTCCCATTGATGGAGATTTGAGCTAAAGTTGAAGTTGGCAAAAAAGTAGGAGAGGCTGGAGCCCCCAGCCCCCCAGTGGCGCCTTGCTTGGCATCATTAATGCGGCAGACTGAGGCTTTCATGAATGGGAAAGTCAAAAGATCATCCATCTCGCAGAGATTATTTAAGCCTCTTTCTGACCGAGCACAAAAGCTTCGCAAGCAACAAAATGGCAAATAAGTGTCTTGAGGGTTTACATGGCTTAAGTAAACAAAAAGCTAGCCCTTCTAGGAGGATCACCCTATCTAGATAGTTCGTTGACCTCACCCCTAGGGTAACTCTGCCCTGACATGTAAATGCAACGATGAAAAACAATAGAGGAGGGTGACCTTATCTCCATGTAAACAGGTCCTAATAACCTAAAAATATAGTCCTTAATGAAGCTTGAACCTTGCAATTTTCTTAAGTTACTTTTAAGTCTCAGGGATTCTGAGCCTCGATAGTCTTATAGCCTATATTCTTTAAAAGAAGTGTGTGTTCTCCCTTTAATGCAACACTGTGGATCAAGTATAGGTGCCAAATGCTTCAGAGTTCTGATCAATTCTATCTTCTCCCAATCCAACTGACTAATCATCATGCAAAGTGGGCCTAAGTTCAGCTGTGCATGTGGGGTCAGAATCCTGCATGATGATTGATACATTAGGTTGGGAGAAAATAGAGCAGGTGAGAGGTTTCAAACATTTGGAGGCTATGCCTGTGGATCAACATTTACCATTTCAGACTGTGATACGAAATTAAGCTAATAGAGAAATCATCCTCTTAGCTAAATGTCTGAACTGCTCACTGGTAGCATCTAGATCCTCAACAGCGATGTTTCTCAGAAATCACAACACAGTACTCGCAAAAATATCATTTCCATGCTAAAAAAATGTGCATTACAAAACATGAAGATAAAAGTAAAGTGTTTTTGAATGTAAAACGTCTTATTTCGCAGTCACATATCAAAAGTACAATTCAAAAAGTGCTCTGTTTCTACGAGTCTCAATTGAATTCAATTCAGTGGGAAATGATTTGTCATTGCACCCCTTGAGTTCAAAGAGCCGGGTCCACCTTCCAACGTGCACTGTTTTACTTTTTTATTCAAAAAAGTTTTCTTGAATAGAGAAAACTTGAACTTCAGGTTGATACAAGCACGCTCTTTGTTTCCCCAAGAACCATCAAAATTTAGCCATGATAGATTTCCTCTGTAGGGCTTTCTTTTTGTATTCTTTTGATACTTAACATATACCATATTGCGCCATGTTTCCCAGGCCAATCCGGCTGATGCCTGATCTTGAAGCTTTTCTCCATTGAAAAGCCCTTTATAAGTATGGATTCCTTGCCTTGTCCACATTCCATGAGAGCCCTTTGCAGTGAATACTACAGGGTGGCCATTATCCATCTTTACATCATCTTGTCCTGTGACACAGAACGATAGCTACTTAGGAAAGAGAAACAATTTACGAAAGATTCAAAATTATGCAGCTACACCCATCAGCTAGTCTCCAAATGCATTCAGTGATCCACATGCAATTTTCAACACCAGTTATCTGTTTTTTCAAGCAGAACCAACTTCAACGGGGGGGGGGGCGAGGGTGGGAATGGAATGTCACAGAGACTGTCTCTGAGTAACAGATGATGATCTTCTTGTTGATCTACTCATTTTCCAATACAAATGGAAACTGAGAAATATGTACGCGTGCTTAGAAATATAAATAATCAATGTAAGCAACTTTTGTCGTCAGAAAACTAATGATACCAATTGAAGGCAAGGGGGCCAAAACTCAGAAGGGACATATTCAGTAGCCATGTGGCTTGGGCCTTTGAAAAGTAGGGCATACTGTCTGAGGGTCAGAAAAACAATTGAAAAATTAAATAAAAAATTAATAGCTAGCAATGAACTAATAAACAAATAAACTAACTAATACACTAATAAACTTAATTAAATAGAAACTCTGCCATTTTGTCCCTTAATTGTATGGGGGTGTACATTAAGTTTGTGAAAGAAACTTAAAGTGAAAAATCAAGCCATGTTTTGCTTATGCGTACATTCTACAGTAGTTAAACCTTACTATTATCCTGCACGACAATCCCTTACCAAATGATCTGACGATGTTATTCTTCAGGATATTCGCAAACATTGTATAGATTAGATAGTGTGGTTCTTTCATCTTTACATACCAATGACTCTATCTACTATCTAACATATATCATTGTATTGAAATACTCTCAAGTTATTCTCTATATTCTCGAAGTAACTGGAAAATCATGGGCACAATCAAGTCTCGGATGCATTTTTGAAGATGCACTGTACCCTTACCTCACTATCAAACATAACAGACTCGTGGTTTTCTGATATTGAGAAGCAAAGAATTGATATAACCGTATTTTTCAATCTTAAAAAAGCGCTTGATACGGTGGAAAACAGGATTCTGCTATCAAAATTAACTAAATACGGAGTGGTAGGGACATCTCTTAGGTGGTTCACATCGTATATAACCAGCAGAAAACAGTACTGTCAAACAAACGATCATAAATCTAGTTGAAAACTGTTTACTGTGGTATCCCCCATGGTTCGTACTCTGTGACCGTTTCTCTTCATTCTGCATGTCAATGATTTTGAACAGTGCCTCAAAAAATGTAACTCAAACATGTATGCGGATGATTCCAGTATATGGTTATTGGTCATAGACGACAAACCAACCGTATACTTGGTCCACTTGAGGTATATGTAAATGGAGACTCAGTCAAACGTACTCAAAAGGTTCAGTACCTTGCAATTACGATACATGAAAACCTGAACATGGAATAAGCAATATTATCCCCTTAAGCACCTGTTAGTTGCAGATGAGTACTGATGAAGATTTAGTCGAAGCGTTTACTTACAGACAAGTGTATTTTTGGTTGATTCTTTTTAATGCAATTTATATACTTAGTGAATGCGGCGTAGAATCAGTTTAGATATACACATACATATACATATACACATACATATACACATACATATACATTTACATATACATACATACATATATATATATATATATATATATATATATATATATATATATTTATATTTATATATATATATAAATATATATATATATATATGTATATATATATATATATATATATATATCTACATGCACATATATGTATGCATGTATGTATTCATATGTATGAAATAAAGAGTAAATTCAGATCTGACCCTTACCACCTATTGTGCCATAAACTTCCACTTCACAAAGTGTGAGATAACCCCATCCATGAAGCCTTACATAAACGTATCTTCCAACCAGTGGACGATAGCAAGTAAATGCTGCTGTCTGGTGGCGACGAAGCGCTCCTCCGTAGTAATAGCATCTGATTAGAGCAAAACCAAAGTATTAGTTTCGTTCAAAAGCAAATTGCAATTTTATTATAAAATAGAAATTCATATGATAATATCTAAAGTAATGCCAATAGTTAAGTTCTCCACGAACAGCTTTTTGAACGAATGTTACAAGTGTCAAAGAAATCTACTGAAACAATCTACATCCAAAACTGGTCAAATCTGTAGAAGTTCTTCAATGATACCCATGCGATCCGACTTCAGTTAAGTCGTATTGTTACAATTTAAAACGATTCTTTGTAGTGATCACATATCTTTGGACCGGGCCCTTATATGAAACGCCATGATTTGTCAATGGAATATATTCTTGCATTACAATCAAACTACGAAGTGATTATTGTCTCTGTATCTCAATATTTAAATTGCAGCAATAAATAACGAGCCTACACAACCAAACAATTCAAGATAGATAAACAACATTCTTCTAACCTGGGATTTGCTCCAGATCGATCAGTATTCCCAACGCTAATTTCAATTCTCCTCAATCTGTTCCCACAGCAATCACCTCGATTTGATAATGATACTTTGAAAACTCGTTGTTGGGATCCCAAATCCACCCTCCACCACGGATAGTGGTTCCGATGAGTATGCGTGCAAGATCCAGATCCATAATTCCCATTCCTTCTACCATCAACTGCTCTTTGAGAATAGCCGTGCCAGCCCGTACTGGACTGTTTTGTAGGTCTTCTATAAGCAAGGTTCCCTACAAAATAACGCTTCAGCTAGTTAGTCATGTATATGGCTTTTCCTAATATGAAATATTTCATCACTGTTCAGGGAATTGTTTGACATCTTCTCTTTAATTGTGGGAATGGTCTATTATATCGCAAATTTGGAAGCAGCTTCTCCAATTTTCGATCAAATTTCTGTCGATACAAACAGTTTCAATACAACAGAATTTGAGAACTTAATGGAAATGTAGAGTTACGAAGGGAGATGCACTGCAGAGTCACAGGTAGTAATTAGTAGTCATATAGGAACATTGAGATAAAAGTCGAAGTGCTTTGGATACAGCACAATACAGCGTATATTGTTAGAAGGACAAGTGAAGAGCAGAAGAGGAAGAGGAAGGCCTAGGCCAACCTGATATGGAAACATAGATCAGTGGGCTGGCCTGACATACGCACTGGAATACCATTGTGATGGGTGGAGGAGCATTGCATCGGATCCTCTGCCCGAGGATTAAACGAGGGAATGAATGAAGGCTTAAACCACTTCACTCAGTTAGCTCTCTTGCTAGTGAAAATGGAATTGTCATGTATACGAACTTACCTGGTTTGTATGCATATACTTGTACCTCACAAATAGTGAGCCATTCATGGGCAAGAATTCTGATGTACACATATCTCCCAATCACGGAATTCGAGCATGTAAACAATTTAGTCTCTCCTTTGGAAAGAGCTCCAGGATAATAGGTACATCTGAAAGAAACCAAGAATGCAGAGTTAGAACAGCATTGTTTCTGCTAGGGAAAGATTTTCAATGCATAAACAGTTCATGGAGAACACGTTATTGAGTGCATAGCGTATAGCAGGATTGTCCAACCCTTTCTCGAAGAGGACCACTTCAAAATCTAGGTCATAGACGGGGTAAACTCTTTATATACCATAATGAATATAATGTCGTTCTCTACCTTTGATCTCAGCGCGGACAACGCTTTCGGTATCCCTGGCTTATAGCATGATCATCCTCAACTTTCAAACTCAACACAACTTGACTTCTGTACTCTTCATGTTAATGCAAATATCCCCAGATCAGTGGAGGTATTTAACTTATAAGAGACTGGGTCATAGCGTTCCTTCACAACAGTTTGAAGCTTTCGAAACCGTGTAACAGCCATTGTGAGGTGGCTATTCATTAGAGATTGTGCTCACAGTTGAACTTTACCTTCAGTGCATAACATTGTATGCTATTTTATATATGAATCTAACTTTCTGGTGTTTCTTAATATTTGGTCGAATACAGCGTCATATATTACTTAAATGTCTCTTGAAATTCCTGAAGATGAATCGGGAATTCAACGCTTCATTTGATTTCACGAACATATCTTCTATTGTCATAATTTTATTAGCTTTTGCTTGCTTTGAGCCTAATATTTCTTACCTACTTATGTTTTTCTTATAAAAAAACGTGCATTCTCTGATCAAACCGTGTACCGTAAATGATTGATTAAGCGCCGCGGTGCTTAATGCAGTTCCTAGGTTTCCGGATGCGGCGGTTATTTGACTGCGGTGCTTAATCAAGTAGCGGCGCTTAATCGATCATTTAAGGTAAATCATCGGCATACAACTTCGCTACAAATTTCACCCCAAACATTGCACCTTCTTACTCAGGCACGATCACACATAAAACATGAACATTTATTGATTTTTCACATAAAATCTGGTTTCATCACTCTTACGTTTATCCTCAAGATAAAAGACATATATTCCCAATTTAACGGCACTTCTTTTAACATCTACAGAGCAGGGACGCTTACGCTGAGGGGCAGGGAGTAGCTGCCCCTCCTGCCCTTGTCCAAGGACTTAATTATTTTAGTGCAAAGATCTTTATGATGTGCCCTCAATAGGAACCTTGCCACTCTGCCCTCGGTTCGGGGAGGCGTCCCTGCTACTGAGTTTGGGGTATGGGAAGCGTGCCTCCAGTGTCCCCCCGTTTCTACCTCTCAGCACTAACCTAGCAATCCAAGTTAACTCATGTCTTCATTGACCAGACGAGGATAGTTTGCAAAGAGAGATTGGAATAGCGCTTTTGACGAACTTGAGTAAAGAGTTAAAATTAGTAAACACATGATAACTATCATAGTACTTACAGAGAACTTCCATGCAGAGAAGAAGGATGGTTTCCAGCTCTTATTTCAATCCTTCTAAGACGATGCCAGCAACAGTCAGCTCTATTTGATAAAGAAACTTTGGCAATTTCTTGAGGGCTGCCGATGTCTACTCTCCACCATGGGTTACTATGTCTGTGAGTGTGTGTACACGATTTATGATTATAGTTACCATGTCGGTTACCATCAACAGCTCTACTAGCATGACCTCCCCAGCCTGTTGAGATCTGTCTAGTTCCTCTCTTGTATGCGATGTTTCCTACAGATGAAGCAATCAGAATACGACAAACACTTTCCTTTAAAAGCTTCTAATCGCAGTATAGCTAAGTCTACACTGATACAGTTAGAACAAAATCATCAATACTACATCCACTGTGACCCGTTTACACGAAGCAAGGTTTACAGGAAGCCTAAAAAGGTAAAAAGTGCTCCAGTGCTCTTTTCTAAGAGAAGCACTGAGTTACTTCTTGGAATTCCAGGAAGAGCCTTGCCCCCCCTAGACCATCCTCTGGCCACGTGCCTGCCATTAAGAGGTTTTGCCAGTTTAGGTGGAATAATCCGGAATGGATATTGCACTCATGTAAAACGAGTTAAGTAGACAGGAGAAGGACCGACCCTCGTTGCTGGATTGGAGCCAACCCGTGTAGCTTAGAAGTGTTTTTACAACACGTATATGATGAACACATAATAGCATTTCATTTCATTAAAGAGACCGTTGTGAAACTAGGGTGTGAATTCATCATCATCATCATCATCATCATCATCATCATCATCATCATCATCATCATCATCATCATCATCATCATCATCATCATCATCATCATCATCATCATCATCATCATCATCATCATTAGTAGCATATCCAGTTCAGGGCATGGGTACTGCATAGCTGCCCTGTATGCTGTCCTGTATTGTGCATATTACCATGCTTTTACAGTTGAAATTTATACAACCAGCAAACAAAAGTTTAAGTTTCACTCTAATTTAGAGAGAAACATGGAAAAGAAACTATACTTGAAGATTACCTGTCAACAATGGACTGTATCCTAAAAAATCAAAAATACACCACGTAAGTTAATCATGTCATCAAGTATGAATCATGTAAATACAAACAAAAACAAAGACACAAAAATACAGGAAAATTAAGAATTGTAATGTCTTGTGTCTTTAACGTTTCGACTATTATCTTCATCAGTACTAAATTTACATACATAAGCTTAAAAACTGCACAACAGAATCTCCATTTAATGAGATCCGTATGATACATTGGTTGACTAAAATATGACTTTCAAAAATTTTCTAAAACTAGTCAATTTACGTGAAAACGTGGAAAATTGCTGGACAGAAAAGAATAAGCACTGATTACAAATTTAGATAAAAATCGAAACTTCTACAGCACAAGAGAGCATATTTATGAATTTCTTTATGGATATAAAAATAAATACATACATAAATATAAATGCAAATATATGTTTATGTACATAAATATTTAAATATATATATATATATATATATATATATATATATATATATATATATATATATATATATATATATATATATATATATATATATATATATATATGTATGTATGTATGTATGTATGTATGTATATATTAAACAAAACCTCTGAGATGTAAGGTTTTTATTATATACCTCTCAAAACAGCATACACTTTGACCTCACATAGAATCAACGAACCACGCATTAGCTTCCTTATGTAGACATATCTTCCAAGAGCAGGAGATGAGCAAGATAGTGACTTTGTGCCTCTACCAAAGGAGCCTTTGTAATGCGCGCACCTGTAATGTGAAGTGCAGAAAACATCATCAGTTATCGTGGTAGGGAGGCCTGGCAACTGTTAATAATAGATGCATTAGTGAACGATTGACCAATTGGAAATAAATCATGTCACTTCGTTTTCAATCATGTCTAATGCTAGTAGAAAACATATGACAACTATCTACGCTATAGACAACTATAGAATTTTAGGCACCGCACTAAAAGGTACAAGGGTCAGTCCCATATGCGATTATGTACGTTGACAAAGTGCCCGTTACAGGGACGCTTATCCTGCGCCGTCGGCATAGTGAGGTAGGGTGGCCAGTTCCTTTCCTTGTCGCCTTTAACCTGTGTTGCCACCAGGTACCCATTTGCTGCAGGGTGGACAGTGAGCAAGCATCCTAACTACGACCCCAGGGTTCGGCTCGAACCATAGATGTTCCGCTCAGCAGACAGGTCAAGCGCTATAATAATATATAATAATAATAATAATAAATTCTTTATTTAAAGTTAGCTATGCTTTCTAGCTGTGTGCTAAGCAAAGCCAACTATATAAAATAAATAAGATTGCTTAAAACTAAAACTAATTAATCTCAGATGAAACCTAGGCCTGGAACAAAACGCTCTAATCACTTGGCCACTCGCCCATATAAGCAACGCAGTAAAACTCCTTAAAGTGGAGTTTTCAAAGTAGATAAACTATCAAAGTCAGTGGAGTAGATAGATAGGAATCAAAGGGGGTGATACAACCAAGTGTAGAGGTGGCGTGCCATTTTCTCGGGAAATTTCTTATCTTGTAGGAAAATGATGGAGTCCTGTTGGTCTCTTTTTGTGTAATTGCTAAACTTTTAAAGCAAAAGTGGTTATGTACCTGAATAGGAAAGATCATGAAGAACAAATATACTTATTGTATATTTGTCGGAAATCTTACATCTTGCCTCCAGGGGCGTGCCGAAGTAGGGGGCGTGGAGGGGTGTCAGACCCCTCACTTTTTATAGAAGCCGTCGGTAATTTTATACCTTGTCGGTAATTTTGTACCTTCTCGGTAATTCTATGCCTTGTCGGTAAAAGTTTACACAACGATGATGGTGTGTCGGTATTTCGGCGAAGGCTTAAATTAAATCTGTCCTGTGTACGTTATGATTAACTATCTTCAATCAACCCCGTCAGTAAATTTCTCTTGTCACACCCCCCTTCCCCCCACTCAAAAGCTCTTCGTCACGCCACTGGTTGCCACTCCTACGAAATGTCCTATTTACGGCTCTCATCATAATCAGGCGTGGAGGTGTGTGAAATTTAAAAGCCTGGTGGGTCCACAGTATGGATACATACAGTATATTTGCCCCGTCAGCTGAATCGATAGCTCCAACTCTAACTTCGAAGTTCCTGAGTTGAGTCCAGCTTCCTCCATTGGTGTTTGTTATTGTAACTTTGTAAACATATCGTTGATGCTGCAAATCCACTCTCCACCATGGACGATAATGACTGTATGAATGTGAACATGATCCAGCATGACCATCAACTCCCCTCGATGCATGACCACCGTGTCTTGTTGATTCCTGTCTTGTTGGTCTCCTTAAGGCAATATTTCCTACCAAACAAGTCATATATACATTAGTCTTATGACAGCAAATTGGGCAGAAATAAAGGTAAATAGCCCCTAATTATACAGAATTCTCTTCCACATGCAAGCAATAAAAAGACAATATAGGAACAACATCAGATATGCTGTGTAATAGAATTGATAAAGTTGCATATATATGCTGTCTTGTTCACTGCTTCTGTACTCTACTTACTTCATGAGCTTGGTGGTTAGTTACTATTGATAATTCATATCAGGTTGCACTTTCTAGCGAGATATTTGCTTATGCATCTTCACTTAAATACAAACACGCATACACACACGCATTTTACATTTGGTAACGCAGGTTAATCTAACGTGGGGTTTAGCAGTGTGAACAATATACTTAGATTAGCCTTCAAATAAAGAGGTACTGTAAAGCCCCTGCCAAACGATGCAACATTTCGTGCAACATACGTTGGATGAAGCTGCAAAAGTAAATTTTGATGGGTGGCCAAACGATGCAACATTTCAAACGCAACATTTGTCAGCGTTACTAAATAGAGAACTGTAATCAAGTCACAGATCGTGTTTCTATGGTAATTATACACACTTTTGACGTCTTTTGCTTATCATACCTGCTATGCGCATTTGTACTTTTCGCAAATGTTGCAAGACCAGGCTAAACGATGCAACATCATGTTGCACGGTTCAACAATTTTGACAGTTTTCAAACTTGATGCAACATCATACACCAAATGTTGCGCGCTGCAACATGGGGTGGCCAAACGATACAATATCGGGTCTGCAACAAATGTTGCTCGAAACATTGCATCGCTTGACCGGGCTCGAGCAGAATTAACTATTTTATATCTACAAAAGGTTCAGAAGTAGATACACCGATTGTTTTTTCATAATAAAAGCTTTTTCTTTTAAACATTTGCTTTTGAGCTTAAATCTATTATTGTGCTAAGCCCATGTTTGAATGGTTTTGTGTTCTCTTCAATTCCCAACGTTCAGAGTCCTGACTTCATCATCATCATTACCATCATCAAATCATATTTTTACACAGAAACCCTATGAGCTAACTGAGATACAAAGAAAAGGAAATTAACATTAAATTGTAATTTCAGGTATATTGCTGGTCTTCCCAGGGATCGTGCTTCGGGAGGGAATGCTAATTTTGCAGGTATTCCTTTAATTTCTTTTTGAACGTGGTAATTGTGAAACTCGTAGATATCTTCGTCAGAACAAGTGATACTGGTATCATCCGCATACATTTTTGGGGTGCTTTTTTGAGGCACTGCTTAAAATCATTGATATACAGGATGAAGAGGAGTGGCCCCAAGCATGATCCCTAGGGGATAACACAGTGAATTTTTTTCAAACTAGATTAACTTCACACCAGTACACCATAAGTTGTCGAGAAAATACACCTTCATACTTGCTCACTCACCTGAACTAGCAGGTCTCTGGGCTGCGATGGAAAAAATGACTAAGTCAATATAACGTTGATGTATTCAACTGCATTCAACAAAAAAGCATAGGATATTATCAAGTCCATCGCGAAGATTGTGCTTCTGCAGGGAGGGGGATGGTGTGACATAGAAATTTGTCGGCTATGTGGGCGTGGTTTCCAAGGACTGGGGCGTGGTTTCTGACAGCGTCGCCGACGCTCTTTAATACGCTTCTAATTTTGTTGGCAACGTGCTAGATACCTATTGGGGATATCTGTGATAGCTGCAATATGTGCTGAAAAGCCACACTATGGAAGAAGTGAATTCAAGCGACTTTCTAAAGTTTGAAAAAAGGTGGATAATACGGGGGAATAATTCCCAAACTTGAAAATCACTGCTGTGTTGCTGTTTCCTTACGTAAATAGCAGACTGGCAGCTATTAAACTGAATACTCAGAGCACTCCTCTGCCGTACCGAAGGTCGTTCGTTCATTATCCACCGAGCTTGGGGAACATGATGACAACACTGGGAAGAAAGAGTGAATAAGGAAAGGAGCTGGTTAGCATACATACTACATGAAACAAATGTACTTGTCTAGGTGGCCCCTCAAACATGTAATCCGGGAATTGTGGATTGTGAATGTGGCTACATTTTACAAGACTTGGATCTGAGTTCGTAAAGCCAACTTTTAAACTGGACTCACACCAAAAAATAAGGATTACAAGACATATGACATATGTATTAAATGCAACATACCGAGGAGAAGTAAATAAAGAGAGTTGAAAGTGGACAAATTAAAGGTAAAGCGATAGTAGAGAAAAAATTTTACTTACTTGGTTTACTAAGTCTTGCACCTGAAAAATATTTAAAGTTGCAACAGATAAGAATCAAACTAAGGAAATCTGAAAGTCTACGCTTTGGAAATAAAGCCATGCGGATAACTCTGCTGGCATCCAGCAGCAAGTGTAATTCAAACAAATTTCCAAGGTAAACAGATGGCTTTTTTAATAACATAGAATTAAAATTGACTACATAAACTTACATCACGCGTGGCTGCCATAGATGGAAAGGACATTTTGTCAGCGAGTTCCATCTACGACAGCCAAAACAGATTGTTCGTCTATATGGTAAATGAGTTGACAAGCAAGACAATAAAATCAGGGGTGGGGCTTCATTGCTTTTGTTGTAAAGGTGTGGCGCACAAATGCCAGACGAAAGGGCTTGGGTTGCTTTATGATATGGCCTAAAAAATGAGACTGAGCCATAAAGATGGGCGTACAAATTGTGAAATATTTGATTCTGTTCTTTTTCTATAAATGCTATGATATAATGGTGCAGGAAGCTGCAATGAAAGAATGAGTTAAGCTAAATTCTCCGAAATTGTCCAACTAACATAAACGCAGCTAAAAAAGCCCTAAAATCGGTTTTTATCATTGGGGACCCCCTAAACCCCCTACTAGTCTTGCTCTTGAACTAAGTAACATAAAATTTATTTTGTCAAGTATGAAAAAGGATCTTACCTTTCCTAAAAGTTCCTCGGTAATTATCATAGTTGTATTGTCCCCCGAAATTATGGGCACTGATGTACATGGCCAATGGTAAGTTATTCTTCAATCTGATTGTCACATGCTCCCAATCTCCAACGTGGTGTCCAAACCAACGGCACTTTCCAATACAGCGACCTTTGAAGGCGCCACCCATGCATACTCTCTTACCTTGGTTGTATGGAAAGAATGCCCAATAGAAAAAATCTCTGAAAACGTCCGTGCCTCGTTTAAACGTCCGATAAAAGGTATAAATAGGACTATGCCTAAAAGGAAGAAGTTAAAAGTATGTGACAGTGACATATGTTTCTGTACTTTTGTATACTAATTGTGCTTTCTCATAAGTTAATTGGAGGTAACACTAGTTAAAATACCTTTGAGTAATTACCAAAATCGTTATAACATTATATGACGAGCATTATACATTATAATATAATATAATATAATATAATATAATATAATATAATATAATATAATATAATATAATATAATATAATATAATATAATATTATATTGTATTATATTATATTATATTATAATTATATTATATTATGTTATATTATATTATATTATATTATATTATATTATGTTATATTATATTATATTATATTATATTATATTATATTATATTATATTATATTATATTATATTATATTATATTATATTATATTATGTTATGTTATATTATTTCATATCATATCATATCATATTATATTAGTTACTAAAAAGAAAAGCTGACCTTGGATGTTGTCCTCTGAAGAAAGGCAAAGTTGAAGTGGCTGAACGCAATCGCGTTCGTGTTGTCAAATAGGCATTTTTTACTGCTTTCAAGTTCCTTACAGTGCAATGCCTTTGCAGCAAACAACCGCCATTGCTTCTCATCTCCACGTGGGGCAAAAAGTAATCTACACTCGAGGCTTTATACAGTTCACCGATGGCATAATAAATTTTTGGTGCCCAACAGGCCGCTTGCTTTCTTGCTGCAAATAGGAAATCACAGAGCTACTATACTGCGAACTAAGTCTCATTTGGGTATCCCTTTGACTTTCTATATATGTAATACAGCATGTGGAAATCATTAGATGTGCTACAAGTTCTTCTCTGAATTGACATCAGAGTTTTTAAATTAACAAATAGACAGATGTGTTAACAGAACTGGTTAGATCGATATAACAGATTGTTTTTTCCTGGTGTCTAATTTTTTAGTAAAAAACGCAATATAGTAAACAATGACAAATGTTTGATATCAGAACGACATTAAATTAACTGACTTACGATTAGTTTCCAGAATACAGGATACTGAAAAGAGACAAATAATAAGTATATTAAATCATGAATATATTTATAGGAATGAGGCAGAAACGACTCAGTACAGAAATAAATTGGCCACAGCTACTCGATGAAGGAACCACGCAAGTATCTGTTGTGATATTATGGAAGGTAAACTCACTGTCTATTCACATACACTCATGTTTTTTATAAGAACATACTTCATACGAACAGTGATGCTTCATTTGCCAAAGAAATAAGAATACTTCTATAACATATTTAGCCATAGATGAACATTTTCATAAGCATTTTCATAAGCATTTCGCTACCTACCAGTTGTTTAGCAAGCAATTTCTGATGATATTTTTAGTAAACATCATCAACCATTGCCCTATTTTCAAAAGTAGTCCAGTGAAACATTTCAGAAACTGTGCACTGCATGCTAATTTTCAAATAATAGCAAAAAATCATTCTTGAACAGGAAGAATTTTAACGGCATTTGAATCTAAATTAGTAAAAAATTATGAACATCGAGCCTCGGCAAAACTGACAGATAAGAGTGCATCACTGACCACTCTAGAATAATTTGAATGAAGAACAAAAGACACTGATAGAGAATGAACATTAGGATTAAATAAATAAACTCAAAAAATAGCGATTAAAAATCAAGGACAAGAAAACTAACGGCATACACCTTTTATGAGGAACTGACCGGGAACCTAAATAAAGAACTATTAAAGAACGCTTCACACTAGGCCTTGTTTCAGGTCCCTTTCAAAAACGTGTACTAAGTGATGAACCTGTTTCTTTAAATAATCACAAGTCTCTACTTATAACGTTTTGATTGAAATTGGATGAGACTATCTTGAAAGTAAAAGTCAGGAGTGCTGTTAAATAGATCTCTTAACTTAGGTGTCACTGCTTTGTAGATAAAAAGAAAAAACGGGAAAAGATCTTCTTTCACATAGCATTAGAAAATTCATATACATCTCAATTAAGATCAAGGGCTCCCAACACCTCTCAAAGATAGAATCAATTCTGAGAAACCGCAGCTGTAGTATGGACATTAGAAGAAGGGCCACGACGAAAAACATTGTAATCTTTTTCAGTTCTTTAATGCGAAATAACCAGAAATTACGACATATCCATACTATCCAGAATGCAAGACATGCCGTTTTAGTTTAGACGTTTCCATATTAGACATAAACTTGAAGAACGTTTCGAGACAACGTGTCTCATCTTCAGCTTATTAATTATAAGTAACTAGGGCTTATATAGATAAAGGTGAAAAAATAAATGGGAAAAGCAAGCGCGAAAATCAGGGCAAGTTCTAAAGGAAATTTCTGAAAAAGCGCAATAGGAGAAGATACATACATTGAATTGTGAATACTGAAGGTAGCAATGAAAAAACTGAAAAACTGATCAATTAACTAAGTAGAGATATGATATCATTGCTCAGCTCAATCTCCATTTATCTCAAAAGTCTCAGAAGAACCGAAATTCACCACGGTTCTTAAAAGCACAATCAATAAAACCAAAATACTTGATGTACCTACCAGAAGCCTTGCCTGCAGCAACATGTTTACCTCTTCTGTAATGTTTAGACATTCTGCATGAACTGAAGAGTCTCCTCAATCTCCGGATAATTCTTCTTCCTGTCCTAACAACTCTTCTGACAACCCTTCGTCCTGTCCTTACAACTCTCCTAACAACTCTTCTTCCGGTCCTTACAACTCTCCTAACAACTCTTCTTCCTTTCCTTACAACTCTCCTAACAACTCTTCTTCCTGTCCTAACAACTCTCCTTCCAACTCTCCGGACAATTCTCCTTCCTGTTCTACGAACTCTCCTGACAACTCTCCTAACAACTCTTCCCCAACCTACCAAGAAAAATGTTATAAAGTTTTATTGACGGCTCTACGGATATCGAGGATTACGACAAAAACGGAAAATATATAGACATATGCGGGTCCAATATCTCGTTATTCCTGTTGCGCACACTTTTGATTACCACATCTGGTTACGACATCTGGTTACTACATCTGGTTACGACATCTGGTTACGACATCTGGTTACCACTTCTGGTTACTACATCTGGTTACCACATCTGGTCACGACATCTGGTTACGACATCTGGTTACCACACCTGGTTACCACATCTGGTCCTCTAATAAATGCTACCGGCATTTATCAACTTTTCAAAGCAGTTTTACGTTTATTGGAGGTAATGGCTTAATAGAGGGCGGCGTTTGGTTAAAAATCGAAAGCTATTTTGTTACTGATAGAGAGGAACTATAAAAATTCAGGTCATCCTAAATGTTACAGGGAAGTGCAAATGAGAATTTGGCCTTGTTAGTATTTACTGTACTGACACAGAAATTCTCCTGCCGAAGACTCTTCATAAAATGAAGTTGCTTGATTTTGAGCTATTGACAAATGAATCTACCGTATGTATGTTGTTAAAAATATTTATGATGTGCCCTGAATAGGAACCTTCCCCCCTGCCCTCGGTGCGGGCAGGTTTGCCTATCCTCTTTTCATATAAGTGCTGAACGAACAAGTACCTATACGCCCAGTTAGAATATGAATGTATGCCATGGTTTAAAAGCTTAGAAAAATATAAAAAATCTCATGCAAGGCAACCAGAAGCAGCCAGCGAATGCATTAGTGGGTTTCTTATGATAAGTTTGTACTGTGCTCTTGGGTGCTTGAACCTTGATAGAATGGAGACGCTTAGGATCCGGGAACTGTGGTCAGCTATGCCTTCCTCCCTGACCGTTTCAGCGCTGGTTTGGGGCTTGGGATATTCTTTTAATCATAAGTATTAACCATTGCTAATAAATGACTTACCAGGTCTTGCATCTTTTCTTTCAAAATCATCTGCTGAAATAGGGAGAAATAGTTGAGATGTATGTTCAAAATCCCGTTTTTGCGCAAGAGAAAACAGATTACATATCAATTTCGATCCTTAGTTATAAGGGTGAGAACAGTGCATAGCACTAAAAGCATAGATAATGCTGATTCATTGATTGAATGATTGAATGATTGAATGATTGAATGATTTACTGATTACTTGGTTGAATGGTTGAATGAATGAGTGCTGAATCGCTTGATTGAATGCCTGAGTGAGTGAGTACTGAATCGCTTGATTGAGTGATTGATTGGTGAATCACTTGATTGATTGGTTGATTGATTGAGTTATTTATTGATTTAGTCATTGATTGAGTGATTGCTGAATCACTTGATTGATCGATTGATAGATAGTTGAATGGCTTGATTGAATGATAGAGTGATTGATTGGTTAATTGACTTCGTTTATTTAAAGGATGGTAACCCTCCAGAATTTGATGGTTTTCAATGGGGCCTATATCTAAAATATAATTAAAAGGCATTACTGTGAAATAAAGTATGCTGTATAAGAATGTGAAAGCTTAAAATAAGTTAATTAGTAAAAGACAGAAAACCAGTGCAGAAAAAAGGTTTATAACTACTTATGTACAAATCTCTTGTGATCAGATATGTCAATTTAGGACATTGATGATAATAATGGTTGGTGGTGATTGATGATTGATTGTGATCAGTAATTGATGGGGATGCTGCTAATGACCGTCTTAATTGTGGAAAAGTCAATATCACGTGATCAATCCCATCTCAATGCCGTCTTAACAGAACGAGAACTCACTTAATTCTATCGGTTCATCTTCGGTACCAGCATCAAAATTGTCCTCAAATTCATCTAAGAAAACATATAAATATTTTCAGCCGTAGTGATTATTGTATAGACAAGCCAACAAAGTGCAAAACATATGTCTTCATCGATTGTGAAAAACTTGATCAGGTGACTTTCACCCGTTGCAGCATTGTTCGTTATGGGGGGGGGGGCAGAACACATTGTAACAACTATTAGAGAGGGGCTTTATAGAATTGCTGGCAAGTGCAAATGCTCACTAGTAGCGATAGTTGAGAGAGTACGTTCACTTTGCGACAATTCAAAAGACTTGATCCGTAAAAAGCCACTGCGAACGGCAATTTTAGAACCGTTCATTCTAGATTCAAAAGCCTGGGTGACAGTGGTGGTTGTAGGGGAGGTCGGGGGGGCCATGGCCCCAGGCCCTGGGCTTTTGGTAATCCAGAAGGGGCCCCGCATCTAAGAACAAATTGAAAAGAAATCTCAGACACATTCAAACAAGGGCCCCGCAGATGACTTCGGCCATGGGCCCCGCGATCCCTAAAACTGCCACTGCTGGGTGACAATGTGCAACGAGTAACAAACAAATATTGTTTATCTACCTTCAAATTGATCTGGGGTTCCACTTTGCTCATCCAGCAACTCTTCATTAATCTCAGCATCTGTCAGTTCATCCGCTAGAAAGCAAGGAGTATTTAATTAGGAAAGCAATATACTAGGAAAGTATACGGCCTTGGACTTTGACATTATATTGGAGAGAGAGAGAGATGTTGCCAGAAGTGCCTCATACGAAGTGTGAGCTGACGAAAGACAAGAGAAAATGAATTCTACAGTCACTCATTCACTATTCCGAGTCATACTCACCTCTCGCCAGAGCTAGAAATCCAACAGCAACAAGTAGAACTAATATCCTCATCTAGACGAAAAAGTACTCAATTATTGTAAGTATATGAAAATCTAGAAATCTTCACAGAAAATCAATGAGTCATCGTTGTAACAAATACCTAATGTGTAACAGTTAAAAGGTTATTAGATCATTTCGTAGTAACTGAAGCAACTGATTGGAAATTCATTGGGTTTGATAGGTAAAAGCGAAATCGAAAAAAGCATTCATGTCATCAAATGTAAACTGTAAAGTTAAACTAGGTTTTGTAATGGTCCCCTGAAAAGCAGCCATACATAGCTGAGCGGGCCACTGTTTGTAAGGAAATCGAAATGAAATGAAGTGTCTATTGTCCATCCTCTGTTATACTGCACGTAAAAGTACGAATGAAATGTCTACATACGTTGTATCTTTGCACTCTGGGGCGTCCTTTTGAGGATTCGTGGGCTTCAGCAGAGCGCCAGGAGAGCGACAGCAAGTCTCGAAAGTACTAACAGATATCGCGAAATCAGTCCAATTATATGCATTAAAATACAAAGGGAGGAAATTCTTTTGTTGCTGTAACTAAAGTGTCACCGACATTGAAATGCAGACAAATGGAGCTTACGTATTACCTGATTCCCCCAATCAAATTCATATTTAAGACGACAAACTTTGATTGGTGTAAACCTAGTATGAAGTGTATTCACTTGAAGCAGGAGGAAAATCTATTGTTCTCTTTATCTAAATGAAGCTATATCCGTTATCACGAAGCGGCTAAGAAAGACTAAATATGTGTACCAAAATATACGAAACAATTGTCACAGAGTTAAAATGAGTGTATAAACTGCTAGCAAATGATAGCCAAATACACCTTCACTCTATTTGCAATCAACAAAATGAACTTTATTAAATCAGAGAATCGGGAGAGTAAGAAAATATTGAAGAAAGGAACAAAGACGCTGCTAATATTCTAAGAAAAATCAGGCCATAGGAATTGTAGTGACTGTGAACCTACGCTAAGATTTCAAACCCTAAAACTTGAAAGTGTTTGTAGAAGCCATATTACGTTTTTCAATGTTTCTTTTCACCTTGAAATACTTTATTGCAAGCAGTCTCAATATATATAAAGATATTGATATATTTGAAGCAGCAAACCATTTATAAAGAATCACCAAGTATAAAACTAGGAAACTGGGGGGCTGCATGTTGGAAAACTATTGAAAAATGTATTGAAAACCAGAGATTTAAGCTGCAAATAACGATCTTTTACTAATTGCTAGAAGTAGAACGCAAACAGCGTGCTTTCGAAAACAGTCAATACACTCCCCTTACAAAAGTATTGCATAGGCTGACCCAAAAATGACACCCTTTAAAAGAAACTTTTCGTAGGTTGGCCAAAACCACAGCTACTGTTTGAACATCAATGAGCCCTGGGGCTAATGTTTCGGCGGGAAAATATTTGCTGCAATGTTTACGTGATATCTATAGGCAAAGTTAGTTTAGGTAACCTAAAAGTAGAGGTTCTTCTATGGCTCGAAACATTATTTCATGCTAGGCAGTTCAGGGTTGAGGTTTCTCGTGATAGCAGAGGAAGAGAGAAAAGATAAAGGAGACATTACTTCTTACCCAAGGATGGTAATCTGACAGCATGCTAGACATGATATATTTAGTAAGGTGTTGCGATTGCTGATGGATTTAAAAAAAGAGCATCAAAGAAACATGGTCAACATATGCCTGAAACAACTCTAAGACAATAACAAACAATAGATCATTGGGTCGTGGAAATCACTAGAGTTCAATGAAAGGTCCATCCCATAGGTTGTTCAAACCATTGTAGCTTCATTAAATGAACCTAGCAAAAGTGAAATGAATTGAAACTGATTTTGCCAGTCATGCTCACTTTTATCCTTGGTGGATATTGAATTCTTTGTTCATCAGCACTAAAGAGGACAACGAAGGACATATTTGCTTCTGCATAGTAAACTTGGCTATTTTATGTAATCAGGGTTTCAAATTTAAGTAATAGACGCTTCGATTCAATTTTGATCATCAGCTGTACAGAGAACAGAGAAACCAAGCATGTTTTTTATAGACAAAGGAGAAAAATGGGTTGAAAAATCTATTAGGAGTATAGGAAGAAGTGTTCTGTAGAACGGTGGTTCCGAAAACTTCTAAATAAGTTTTATGTCAGTCCACGGTCCCCTAAAACCATTAGTGGTCCCTCTGAAACCCTTCGTAGTCCCTCTGAGATCCTTCGCAGTCCCTCTGAGATCCTTCGCGGTCCCTCTGATATACTCTGCGGTCCCCCTAAGGACCGAAGGGCCCAGTTTGGCCAGTACTGACGCATAGAGTCAAAGAAACAATGAAAAAAGGAAACTTGTGAGGTAAGAACAATGATTAGAATAGATAAATAGGTGTAGAAGACTGCTGGGGATTAAGAGTAGGTCTATTCCTTTGAATAAGAAGGGTTGCATGAATCAGAAAGTCAAAAGAGTTGTCAGCTAGTCGTGCCAATTATCTGAAAATCATCCTAAAGAAGCAACTTGACCAGTTTGCTTAACATGATCAATATTGGGCGCATGGCGTGGTGTAGTAAAGCCTGGTTTCCATTTGGTCGTCACAATCGTCACAGTCGCCAAGATCGTCGAAATTTTTGTTTTCACGATTGTAACGATCCTGACGCCCCTAGATTTTCATAAAATTGTCGTAAACGTGTAACAGCTAAAATTTAGCGCTGTTGTATTTTGGATCGTCTCGATCGTGACTTCAAGGAAACTTGACGTTTTTGATCGTCAGGATCGCCGCACACATTTTCTGGGACTGCGACGATCGTCACGATTATATGGAAACCAGGCTTAAGTCCTGTTCGGCATGCCACAAGCGTCCCGCAATATAGGCCTAAGTTAGCCCGCAGTAAGGTCTCATTATGTAGTTCAAATTAAAGGCTTAATTCATTGTGAGTTTAACAGTTCACACTATATTTGTAGTGTGTGACCCGGCTCCGTGTTAATTTTGCTGTAGGCTATTTGGCCCTCAATAAGAACACTTGAGCTCACTGGCAGCTGATCAATACAAGAAATCAAAAGATTTAGAGGCACTTAAAGGAAAAATGATAAAATAACATTGGAGCACAAAAACGGGATAGACAACTGTGTACTTAACTAAAGCTGCTAATTAATGCCTCGCAGATCTAAATTCAATTTTGTATACAATATCAGTACAGTGAATCTTCCTGAATTTAGCAATATTGTTCTGAATACTAAAAGTAAGATAGTCAAATTAGGGAGGGCAGAAAATTACTCATTATTCATCTTCATCTTGCTGGTGGAGCTACCTTTGTGGCCAAATTGCCCGACTTTATGAGTCCTCAGAATGTTATCAATGAATGCAGAATGAAACAGCTTCCTTAACAATACATGACTGATTTAAATGATGTCATTAAGAACATTTTAACACGATCAGAATATAGAGCTGAGGGATTATAAACGGTATTGGTAGACTTTTGTTGAATCTCTGCAAAATGGCATTCCTATGGTTCTTCTTAATGTGTCCTAATAAATTATATAGGTGTCTCGTTACACCAGTAGTTAGGAAAGGGAAGGGAAAGCAGACAATTACCTGCTCATCACCAAGATGCAGTGTGTATACAGACAATCATAATCATTATATGGAGGCTGATTCAGCACCAAAGAGTGTAGAGGAAAACTTGAAGAGTTGCATTTAAAGATTGTATATGATCTATCAAAGAGCATAGGCAAAAAGCAACACTCAACAGAATCATGAAGATATATAAAACAACATGAAAAGATACGGAAATTCACACTTTGACAACCAAAATAAAACAAACTGGATACTGTATAGACAGTTGGTGAGTAGTGTGAAAGGCAACTCATCTTCAATACAGTAAATAATAAAATTCTTTCATACAGCGGACGCTATAATTCGGGACGAATGGTGTCCGCTTTAGGAAGATTTCACTGTATTTGGTTTTCGAGTTCATACATCAATTTTGGGGGGACTAGATCACAACACAGTACTCACAAAAAATATCATTTCCAAAAGCAGCTAAAAATCGTGCATTACAAAACATGATGATAAAAGTAAGGCGTTTTTGAGTGTAAAAGGTCCTATTTCACAGCTGTATACCAAAAGCAACGTTCAAAAAGTTCTCTGTTTCTATGAATCTCAACACAATTCAGGTCAATGGGAAATTATTTGTCATTGCACCCCTTGAATTCAGAGAGCCAGGTCCTCCTGACAACGTGCACTGTTTTACACTTTTATTAACAAGATCTTTCTTAAATAGAGAAAACTTGAACTTCAGGTTGATACAAGCACGCTCCTTGTTTCCCCAAGAACCACCAAAATTTAGCCATGATAAATTTCCTCTGTATGGCTTTTTCTTTGTATTCTTTTGATACTTAATATATACCATATTGCGCCATGTTTCCCAGGCCAATCCGGTTGATGTCTCATCTTGAAGCTTTTCTCCATTGAAAAGCCCTTTATAAGTATGGATTCCTTGCCTTGTCCACATTCCATGAGAGCCCTTTGTTGTGAATACTACAGGGTGGCCATTATCCATCTTTACATCATCTTGTCCTGTGACACAGAACGATAGCTACTTAGGAAAGAGAAACAATTTACGAAAGATTCAAACTTATGCAGCTACACCCATCAGCTAGTCTCCATATGCATTCAGTGATCCACATCCTATTTTCAACACCAGTTAACTGTTTTTTCAAGCAGAACCAACATCATCGGGGGGGGGGTGAGGGTTGGGGTGGAATGTGCCCAATACTGTCTGTCAGAAATCTCAATGCAAGTTGAAAAATGGTTGGGATTTTTCTGAGTAACAGATGATGATATTCTTGTTGATATACTCATTTCCCCACGCAAATGGAAACTGACATATAAGTGCGAGTGCATTAATATTTAATATAAGTAACTTTTGCAATCATAAAACTAATGACACCAATTGAAAGCAAGGAGGCATATTGAGTGGCCATGTGACTTAGCCATATGACAATTAGGGCATGCTGTTTGAGGATTAAGAAACAACTAAATAAACACTTTGCCACCGTGCCCCCTTAATTGTTTGAGATTTACATTGAATTTGTGAAAGAAATTAGACGTAAAAAATAGAGCCATTTTTTGCGTATTAATATTTTCCACAATAATTACACCTTATTTCCATCCAGTCTGACAATTTCTTAGAGACTGATCTGTCCACATTTTTCTTCAGGATACTCGCAAAAAATTGAGTGGATTAGACAGTGTGTTTTTTCATGTTTACATACGAATGACCCTTTCTAGCGTGTATTGAAAAGGAAATCTTTGCCTCCGTGGTGTAGAGCTAAAGCTTCTACAAGGGGGGTTCATGCTTGGAGTGAAGGGCATGGCAAAAACAAAACGTTGACAAGACCACACCCTACATAGCTTTAGAAAACTTTTGGAACCATCAACACTTTATTGGATACAGGTGCAAAAATGATTTATTAGAAACCGAACCCACTATCCTGATTCAAATATGCTTGGCTGTGCAAGGTCAGCAACTGGATGGGCGACTATCCAGGTAAACGACCAAAGCAACTCACTCCGCCGTCCTTCGGAAGGGACGTTAAACTAGGGGTCCCATGCCTGGATGCGGCATGCACAGTAGGCCTAAATTAGCTCAAAACGCTAGATATAACAGCCAACTCACAATAAAGTAAACAACAACAACAAAGCCTAGCCCCCTTTCAAAAAGTAGGAGGGTCTAAGGCCAAAAACCACATCTTTTTACAGCCCCTCCTGTGGACTTTCTGCCTCTCTTCGTTGTGGGCAAGGAATTACTGCTCCCTCACATCCCCATGCTCTGCTACTCCTGCGCCTACGCCTACCTTTCATGACCGGTTTCGTCTGTGACCGAGATAAACGCATAGAAAGTCGAGGAATTACCCTACAAATATATATATGTATATATATATATATATATATATATATATATATATATATATATATATATATATATATATATATATATATATATATATATATATATATATATATATATATATATATATATATATATATATATATATATATATATATATATATATACCGTAAATTCTCTATTTTAAGCCCCAGGGGGGCTATTGCTTTCAAGCACATTAGAGTGGGGTTTATTGCAGAGGGGGTCAGATAAATTTTTAAAATGTGAACAGATTTGTTTGGTGATATAATATGCATATTTCTGGAATCTTCACAAATAACATTGTCACATTCATCAGACTTTTGAATTTGAATTTGATTTGGTTTGTTACCGTACTATTGAACATCATCAATACCACAAGTTTATGGTCGTTATGAACATGAATTATGTTTCGATATTATTCACATGTTTAAGGGGGGCCTAAAAGAGAGGAGGGGCTTAATAAATGTTTCCTTCTGCATGCCATAATTTCTCTTTTACCCACCTCTCAATTAAGCCCTCCTCTCAAATAAGCCCCGCTTTGCAGAAGAAGGAAACATTTATTAAGCCCCTCTCTCTATTAAGCCCATCAGAATTCCTCTATTCTACACCTAAGGGTGTATCCCCCTTGAGAGAGGAAAATCCATATAAGTAGAGAAATGGAGATTAATATGCTATTTCTGTATAAAAGATCGATAGATAGAAGAAATTTCGTGAAAATTTTTCAACATGGTAGCCTTTTGTTGCCATGGCAACCATCCAAAGCTTGAAATGGTACACATGAATGGGGATTTTCTATTACATAATGAGATGGGTTTGGAAGTTGATATTTGCTGAACACTCTGTTGGATGATATGTGAAAATTGTAAACCTCAGACTTTTGAAAAAAGGCAGCTTGATTTTGAATAATCAGAGGTTTACAATTTTACAGAATTCTTTGCGCACCAGTGAGGTAAACAATTAACTCTCAAATTTTTGTAGTAAACAGCAATCACAAAGTTTGAGGTTTGGAATTTAATAGAGTATCCTAACATATATCTGGCCAAATTTGAAGGGGAAATCTTAAGCAGTCATGGAGCCAAAAATCCCCAAAGATGGGCTGGATGTCAAATTCTGAATGTTTAGAAAAAGGGCTTTTAAGTTTAGAAAGGCAGTATGGTTACTAAAAGTCCCCAGGCATGTAAGTTTCTCCCTCCTTTTCCTTATTTTTATCATCTCTAGACTTTCTTTTAGCTCTTAATTTTCTTCTAGCAGTCTTTGATGATTCTTTTTCTTTCCATTGAAAGGACTTCATGCGTGAGTCATCTAGTTCCTGACAATGCTTTGCAGTGAACCTTCCTGGTTCTATGCCCATTGCTTGCAAAACTTTCTGATATGCTATAGCACCATTATTAAAATGGATGACAGCATCATATATCCCTGTATCTAACAACTCTTTTCCTACAAATGTTGTTTTTGGAACTCTGTCCCATATCATCCTGTTAAAAGATTCATTCAGGTTTTGTGTCCTCCCATGAAGGCATTTTTTCAACAATTGATCATCACTTAGTCTTGCAAATACAGGCTTAAGTTCAGCAATAACATTCAGTGGCAATCCTGGACCTCCTTTATATTTGTTGGTTTTGCTTGCCTTATCAGCCTGAAAACCACACCAAGAATCTGCTCCTTCAGGACAATAGCTATGATACTCGTTTTTTTCTGATGATGAGCAGTGAAATAATGTTGCTAATATGGCCTTCTTCATTGACTTCAAATTGCCAACATTGCTTCTAATTGCCATGCCATAGTAATTCTGAAATTTATCAATTGTCTTTGATGTCAACTTTCCTTTCCCACCTAGCTCTTTCTTTTCCTTCTTCAATTTTCGCAAGGCTGCTCCCATCCTTTTCTGTACATGACCAATACATTCATATTTTTCAACTGACAGCCCATCATCTTTGTAGATATTTTTGACACTAAGGAAGCTCTTGCTGTCTCCATCTCCATAGAATTTTGTATAGTGCAATCCATGTGTCTCTTTGGACCTTTGAAAAATCCTGTTTGCACCTTCTGGCTCCATTGCTGGTGCTGAACCATCAAAGTTAGCTTTGCAGTTTACATGATTGAGCTTCCATACATGATAGGCAGGAAAGTGTTTATTCCACTTGCTGTGTACCTCACAACCTTTACATTTCCTGCACATTGGCTCTACATCTAAAATCTTTCCAGTTTCAACAGAAATTGCTGTCACATAACCATTTAGTGAGATAAACCCTCTCTTCTGCCATGTGCCATCCACAGAAATACCACATTCTGTAGAGTTGTACCCAAGTAAAGATCTAATTTCACTACCTGCATCCTTCATGCTTTGCTTTGCAACATTATAAGCTGCAGACCTCAGTTGTTTACTTATTTTGGCATAATTATTTTTGCTTGGAAGATGTGGTATATTCATTACAGAACAGAATTTTTTTGCACCTGAAAAACCTTGACCTACGCTTCTCATGGCATAAACAAATCGCTTATTAATTTCATATGAACCCTGTATATTTATTGAAGTACAGAATTTGAGATTCCAATGACATGAGTTACATTCAATAAATAAAAACCTAGCACATCCATTTTTCTTTTCAAAGTTATCTGTTAAAGTAAGAGAGGCACTTGAGCAACCAGGGCATAAGAGCTGCTCAAAAACATTGGATAATAAACTGACGTCAATGAATCTATACCCAGTAGCACTATTTTCAGATATTTCATTGCCTAGATTTAAATTTCCAGAAAGCGAATATGTATTTCTGCTTCTGCTCGACCTTCTTGCGGGGACAGACCCTAGATCTTCCCTTGTTTCTTTCCCTTTTGGTGTTGAATGAAGCAATGGCCTAGCCAATGCTTTTCTCTCCAATGTTGCCTTCAAGGGTCGCCCTCTCCTGCTTTTCTTAGACATATCAGAAGAACTATCATTGCCTGATAATTCTAAATGCTGGTTTCCCTGAAATTTTCTCTTTGTCACAGTGAATCTTCCCATTTTATTTTCGTTCTATGCGTATGACTTCTCTGCTAGCGAACCCTGCTACTAATCCATAGACCCCTAATCCACTTGTTTTGAGGATTGAAAACGAGATTAGATCATAATGACAACTCAAGGTAATAGATTGAAGCATTATGGGGAGACGGAGGGGATGGTGATGTACGATTGAGTAGTAATAAGTAGGGATTGCAAATTACTGAATCACGTTGCTAGCGTGTTGCTAAGGGACATTTTTCTCGATTTGGCATGGTACCTGTGAAAAAATCGATTGTAGAGTGTGATTTTGATGCGTGAGCCACGTAGGGTTTACTTTAACGGAAAGCCTGATAAATTTACTATTTTCTACTCATTTGTTACAATTTTAGAAAAAATACCAAATTTTGCTCGAAAATGAGGGGGATACAACCGAAACAATTCAAACTTTTAAAACGTTTCGGCACAAGCCTTCATCAGTTATCAGATAACTGATGAAGGCTTGTGCTGAAACGTTTTAAAAGTTGGAGTTTTTTCTTGAGTATCTATTTATTTCCTTGAAAATTTCTTGATGATTGAAGCTACTTGAGTGAATATATATAAATATATATATATATATATATATATATATATATATATATATATATATATATATATATATATATATATATATATATTATTATTATTATTATTATTATTATTATTATTATCAATTTATTTAAAGTAGGCCTACATATACATACAATATAATATATGTATATACAATAGCTACAAAATAAGAGCTAATTCAAGCCTACTATCTAAGAAAGTAAAATTAAAATATGTAAAAGAACGTAATGAGATACAGAATAATTAGTTACAAATACATACATTTACAGGTATCTACAATGTCTCCGATATTTACAATGCTTTCAACAACAAGTAGAAAATTCTTTAAACAGTCAGCTCAAGAACCCAACCTGAGCCACGAAAGGTCTACATATTCTGCAGTTGCATTCCTCTCCTTTCCAGAGTTTGACTCTGCTTTTAAAGCTTGAGAGGGTGTTTGACTGCTTTATGTCATTTGGAAGTGCCTGCCATAATCTACACCCACGAAATGATATCGTATCCAAGCCATTGCACGTAGTGCGAGCTTGTGGTAGTTGTAGATTATCGCAGCTGCTTAACCCATATGGACTGTGTTTTTCAACAAAGATCTCTTTCATGAAGCTAGGATTGAGTTCCCATTTTGTTTTATAGATCTCCGTCACCAGCAACTGCAAGTTTCTTATGTGGATTGGGACCGCATTGTCTCTAAGTAACATTGTATCAAAATCTGATGTCATATCTTTGTAGGTTATCCGTAATGCCCGTTCGTGAATACGATTAATTCTATTGTTCAGTGTTCTATCGCAGAACATCCAAACAAGAGGACAGTAGTTGAACTGGGACAAAATAAATACCTTCATAATTCGTTTCAGTTGATCAGTATCAAGAAAGTTAGAAATTCTTGAGAGTGCATGTAGCTTTTGACTGGCCTTTTTGCAAATTGACTTTACTTGCTGTTTAAAGCATAAGTTTTTGTCAAGAATCACTCCAAGCAACTTTTCTTCTGTACTCTCTTTTATCGTTATATTTCCGATATTTAATGTCACACCATTACTCTTGTCCCCAAATACCATTAGATGGCATTTGTCCCCATTCAACCTCATACAATTGTTTGGAAACCATTCTGCAATTTTAAGGGCATCGCTCTCCAGTGTTTTGATAACACGTTCGATGTTGGTATCGCAGGCATAGATCGTGGTGTCATCTGCATAGTTACATATTTGAGCATCTTTTACAAACATGAAGAGATCATTGATGTAGATATTAAACAGAAGAGGCCCCAAGACTGAACCTTGTGGCACACCTATCATTGTTTCTCTCCATGCACTGAATGACCCATTTATCTTTACCCTCTGCTTCCTCTCACTGAGATAGCTATGAATCAACCGCAATGCACTTGGACTAAAACCATAAGCACTTAATTTTGCAATCAGAAGTTCGTGACTTAGGCAATCAAAAGCCTTTGAAAGATCCATGAGTAGTGCTCCAGCAAAACCTCCTTTATCTAAGGTTTTTTTACAAGTTTCTATGAGTCGTAAAAGTGCATATTGAGTTCCATAGCCCTCTCGAAATCCACACAGAAGAGGAGAAAGGAAGCTAAGGGCATGATATTTTATTTGACTCTCTAAGACCCTTTCGTAAATTTTGGATACAGACGATAAAACCGTTATTGGTCTATAGTTCTTCTTGATAAAAACGTCAAGACTTTTGAAAAGAGACGTGATCTCACCAGCCTTCAACTCCTTTGGAAAGCAGCACTCTGACAAATTAGAATTGAAAATTCTCTGAAGGAGGACGGGAAAAATGTCTGCATTTTGTTTAAGAATCTTAGCAGGAATGTTGTTTAGGGGAGATGACTTTTTTGGATTCAGTTTTTGTATCTGTAATTCTATCTCATTGATAGTCACTGGTTTAAATTCAAATTGGTTCAGTTCACAGCATTCTCTGATCTTTCTAATGCTGGGATGATTTTCATATTTCTTGATAGCTTTTTCTACTGGATCCTTTATCCCATTTGTTTCTGACAGTAGTGACTTGTCTTCAGAGATTCCTAGGCTCTCTGTTATATTTGCGAAATAATGATTGAATATCTCCGCAATTTTTGTATCTTCAGTTATCACTTTTCCGTCCTCAATCAGAGTCACAGATGAAGTTGTTTGTATCTCATTTGAAAATACTGGTTTGACAGTCTTCCAAAATTTACGATTATCTGTAAGGTCTCCAAGGTCAAGGTTCCTATAGTAATCAGATTTCGTCCTGCGCAGGAGCTTCACGCAAAAATTTCTTTGCTTTCTACACGTTTTATGGTTCTCGTCCGTTCTACTCTTAATGTATTTATTGTGTAGTCTTATTGTGACACTGTGGTCACTGATACACTTAATAGACATGCTCCTCTTAAAACAAAGTATTTGCGTGCAAACGATGGCCCCTTTATGACGAAGGCCCTGCGAAAAGCGATGATGCATCGCAAAAGACTACACAATAATATTGTATATATTTACACAATATATTTAATAAATATATGTATGCATATGGGTATTCATATATAGAAATTAAAGAAAAAATTCAAATCTGATCCTTACCGCCTATTGTACCATATACTTGCACTTCACAAAGTGTGAGATAACCCCATCTATGAATTCTTACATAAACGTATCTTCCAACCAGCGGACGATAGCAAGTAAATGTTGCTGTCTGAGAGCGACCAAGGGCTCCTCCGTGGTAATAGCACCTGATCAGAGCAAAGCCAAAGTATTAGTGTCGTTTCAAAGGTATAGAATAAGAAATTTGTAAAACAGAAATGCATATGATAACATCATATAACATATATATATATATATATATATATATATATATATATATATATATATATATATATATATATATATATATATATATATATATATATATATATATATATATATATATATATATATATATATATATATATATATATATATATATATATATATATATATATATATATATATATATATATATATATATATATATATATATATACATATTTATATCTATATGTTAATTCTCCGCAAACAGCCTTTTACAAGTGCCAAGGAAATCTACTGAGACAATCAACATCCTAGCATTGGCAGAATCTATAGAGTTCTTCTATTATGCTCATACGGTTTGAATTCATTATGAACTGAAGAAGCCATCTGGTTAGAATTTAAGAGAATCCTCACCTGGTATTAGCTCCCGATCGGTCAGTATTTCCAACACTAATCTCAACTCTGCTCAATCTATTCGAACAACAATCGCCTCGATTTGATAATGATACTTTGAAAACGCGTTGTGGGGATCCCAAATCAACCCTCCACCAAGGATAGTGGTTCCAAAGTGTATGTGTGCAAGATCCCGCCCAATAATGTCCATTTCTTCTACCGTCAACTGCTCTCTGAGAATAGCCGTGCCAGCCAGTACTGGATTGTCTTGTAGGTCGTCGATAAGCAAGGTTTCCTACAAAGTAACGCTTCATCTACTAAGTCATGTATATGGCTTTAACTTATAAGAAATATTTAATCATCACTCACAGAATTGTTGGGCATGTTCTCTTTAATTGTGAGAACTGTCTATTATATTGTAAATTTGGATACAGGTTCTCCAATTTGTGATCAAATCTTCTTGCGATGCAACCAGTTCTAATACAATAGAACTTAAGAATATAATGGAAATGTAGAGTTACGAAGGGGTTATGCACTGCAGAATTACAACTAATGATCAAACATATAAGAATATTGAGAGACAAAAATCGAAGTGTTTTGGATACCACGCAATACAGCGTAAATTGCTGGAAGGAGAAGTGAACGGCAGAAGAGGAAGAGGAAGACCTAGGCCAACCTGATTTATCAGTGGGCTGCTCTGACGCTTCATTTCATCTCATTTCATTTCAAATACTTTAGGAGGGTGGCCCTTCAGCGGTGCTGGTTTACAAGGGGCACTCCATAACATAAATTAGAAAAAAAACATACATTAACAAAATAAACATACAATATTTAAAATCAAGCAAAGTAAACCTAGAATGTTCCTAAAAGACTATCTAAAATCAAACTTAACCCTAAAATTTCTAAAATACTAAAAACGCCCTTAGTAACTAAAATACATACTAACGATGAAAGAAACTTTATAAAGAAAAACCTGCGTTTTAAAATAGCTATATGCTATATCCTATGTGCATTATTTAAAGATTGACAGGGATGATGCCAGCTTTCCCTCCGCAAAGAGGCCATTCCAGGCCTTAGCACCTCTGAAAGAGAAATACATTTGGCCAGTTTTTGAGTTTTTCTTTAGTAGCCTCAAATCCGTTCGTGTAGTTTTTAAGCACCTTGAGGTTAGCTGGAATGCTCTGGTGAAAAAGATTACACATATATTGTGGGACCAGTTCATGAAGGGACTTAAAACCATGGTTTTAATCTCACTGATAATTAAGTGATCTATGGTCTTCTAGTCAAGTTCTTTAATAAGTGACTGGAAAGGGGTGTCAAAACTACTACCAGTTACAATTCCGGCAGCAACTTCTGCAACTGATTAATTCCAGTGACACCAGAACACCCCCAGACTAAACAGCAGTAGTGAAACTGTTGGTCAATGATCCCTGTGTACAAGGTCTTAAGGGTCTCTTCTGGTAGGAAGGATTTAGCACACTTTGAAAACCATATTGCTTTTGAGACCTTGGATGAAGTTGCCTTAATATGCTCCTTCCAATCTAGGGAATTGTCGATCTGTACACCGAAATATTTAGTTTTTTGGATAACCTCAAGTTCACCTTTCCGTACCTTTAACCTTAAAGATTCATTCTTGCTTTTTAGGGCTTTTAGCTTAGGTTTTGTGGAATTATGCATGGAATGAGTTTTCATGATATTGAGCAGGAGTCTGTTCCCTTTTCCCAGTTTTCAATATACGTAAGATCATCGTTGATGGCCTCATTTAGCAGAGAGATATCGCTAGAGTGGTGGTAGAGGCACGTATCATCAGCAGACATGGACATCCTAGAATTTTGGACAGCTTTTGGTAGATCATTGAAGTAAATGTGAATTAAAAGAGGTCCAATACAAGAGCCCTGAGGTACACCTACCCTAATTTTCCGGGTAACTGAGTCAACACCATTAGCCCAAGTAAACTGCTTTCGGTTGGAGAGAAAGGATCTAAACCACGCTAATTCTCGACCTGTGATACCATAGTACTCCAGCTTCTGGCAAAGGATATCGTGGTCGACAGTATTGAAAGCTTTTTTCAGGTCAATAAAGACTACCCCTTTCAACTGTCCTAAATCTATACCATTAAACCAGTCATCAGTGCTCTTAACTAAACTCGTCACAGTAGAATGAAAGCGCAAAAACCCTGACTGGTCCGAAGAAAAGTAACCATTATCATTCATGTGTTGTCATAATGGGTTGGCGGCACGTTTTTCAAAGAGCCTCGCGATGACTGATAGAACAGAAAATGGAAAATAGCTCGACATTTCAGGCTTGTCACCTTCCTTAAAGATTGGGGTAACTCTGGCAAATTGCTACAGGTCCAGAAACTAGCTTTGAATTGAGATTTTTAATAAATCAGTCAATGAAGGCATGGTTAGTTTTGAGAAGTAACAGTAGATGTAACATACGCACAGGTATACCATTTTGAAGGGTGGAGGAGCATTGCATTGGGCCCTCGGACCGAGGATTAAGCGAGGGATTGAATGAAGGCTTAAACCACTTCACTCAATTGGTTCTCATGCTGGTGAAAATGAAATTGTCATGTATACGAACATACCTGGTTTGTATGCATATACTTGTACCTCACAAATAGTGAGCCATTCATGGGCAAGAATTCTGATGTACACATATCTCCCAATCACGGAATTCGAGCATGTAAACAATTTAGTCTCTCCTTTGGAAAGAGCACCAGGATAATAGGTACATCTGAAAACAACCAAGAATGAAGAGTTAGAACAGCATTGTGTCTGCTATAAAAAGATTTTCGAAGGTTAGACAGTTCATGGTCTGGGTTGAAATTACTGGACTTAGCCTGTAATGAATATCATTGCATACTCATTTGTATATGAAACAAAGCTGCTGCTGTCAGCCTAGACGTTTCTTAATATTTTGCCAAATCCAGCCTCAAATATTTCTAAACGCTTCCTTAAATTCCTGAAGACGAATCGGGATTTCAACGTTTCAATTGATTTCATGAACTTTTATTGCTACAGTTTGTTAATTTTTGCCTTAGGGAGTGGTCATAAAATACCTGTTATATAAGGGCGGAAGATGTTTGGAGGGGCCATGGAAAATTCTACCATACTATTTTGGGGTCATAAAAACAGTCAGACCTATTCTATGGGGCCATGGAAAATTCAAGACAGAATGCCATAGTTGCCAAATCTCCCGCATTCCGTTGGAGGCTCCAGCATTTCAATGATACCTTCATCCGACCTCCAGCAATGGCAAATGTTGGGATATCTCCAGATTTCATTTCATTTTGAAAAAACAACAATATGAACCTCATGTTTCTGATATACCTGATTCTTATAAAAATCGTGCATTCTGTAAATACAACTTTGCTACAAATTTCACCCCAAGTATTGCACGCTCTGACTCAGACGCAATCACAAAAATAAAACATGGACACTTATTGATTTCTCACAACAAACCTGATCTTATCCCATTAACTTTTATCGCTATATCTTCATTCGACAAGCAATGGACCATCCATAAGTGACATCCACGACAACCATTTACATACCTGAATCTTATCAAAAGTACTCTCGAAGGCCAGTCTCAAAAAGAAAATTTGCAGCAAGATCCACTTCACACTGAGTCTACACCCCATTGCTAGGGTTTAAATGTCGCAGTTTAGTTGAGCAAAAAGTGGCTTCATCAACCCAGAGACATAGGAAGCACTAAGAGGGTAGAGAGCACATGAGTCAAAGGCCACTTATACCATATTCTACAGCCTACGAGCCATGCCCAATTGAACTAAGTTTGCGTGCTATATGAAAATGCGTTTTTAGGATAGAGAAGGATTTAGAGGGTCCAAAGAGGGTAATGTAGAGTGAGAGAAAACTTACTTGTTTTGAAACATTCGTTGGGAATTGTATCTTGACTATAAACTGGAGAAAGAGAACGGCGAGAGCAACATTGCACATGGAACCAAAAGAACATGAAATGGGACACTCTGCGATTTCGCAAGAGTCAGATTTTCCTCCGGATAAAGGACACACTCTCACATTTTAAGGCCACCTGTTTGAACAGTTGCAAATATGGGATGGAACGCGTTCCATTTCCCACACCTCTGCACCAACCTGTCAACAAAAGTTAACTCAAGCTTTCATTGGGTAGATGGGGGTATTTTTGGAGAGAGAGATTACAATTTGCTACACTTATCGACGCTTTTGAGTATAGTGTTAATTGATTATAACAGGCTCCTTCAATCAGATTGATTATGGAGTGCGCGTCTATGTCTTCGTCTCTCTCGTATCGCTTTTTGCTTAGCCGTCCAGCGGTCTTCTGAACTTATTGATCCATTCTTGTCCTCCACATTGTTCTATCAGATGAAAATCTTTGCCGCTAATTTATATCAATGTTAAATATTTTCATATCGTTCTTTATTTGGTCCATGTATCTTAGCTGCGGACGTCCAACTTTTCTCTTTCCCATCTCGGATTCACCATATAGAAGCTGCTTAGGTATACGTTGATCGTCCATTCTTTCAATATGCCATTTTAACCTCTTCATTCCTATAATAGTATCTATGCATTTCTGACCTGACTTTTCAAGAATCTTTAAATTAGTAACTTTATCCTGCCATTTAATGCCAAGGACTTTTCTAAGTAAGCGTGAATGAAAGCTTTGAAATCTTTTTAATTGATGGGCATATGTTGTCTATATTTCGACGCCGTACAAGAGAGTTGAAATTGATTAATACATGATGACTATCATAGTACTTACAGAGAACTACCATGCAGAGAAGAAGGATGATTTCCAGCTCTAATTTCAATCCTTCTAAGACGATTCCAGCAACAGTCAGCTCTATTTGATAAAGAAACTTTGGCAATTTCTTGAGGGCTGCCGATGTCTACTCTCCACCATGGGTTAGTATGTCTGTGAGTGTGTGTACACGATCCATGAAAGTAGTTACCATGTCGGTTACCATCAACAGCTTTACTAGCATAAGCCCTCCAGGCTGTTGAGATCTGCGTGGCTCTTCTCCTGTATGCGATGTTTCCTACAGAAGTAACAACCAGAACACTACAAATATTTCATGATTTTAACCCTATCACTTTGAAAAAGCATTTAACCAGAGGTGTATGTTGTTTGTTCATAAAGCTGTATGATATATTCGAATCGAAGTATCACCTAGTCAAAATTACAGCAGCACACAGCTAAGATAAATACGTCAATAGTGTGTTCAATGAGAGAAACGAGGACCAGATATTTTTAATGAGGCCTAATACAAGGCCTGATTGTCTAAGGACTTTGCCTGAACATGTGTGGTGGGGTTGACGTGGTCGTGGAAGAGGTGGTGCTCTGTGTGTGTGTGTGTGTGTGTGTGTGTGTGTGTGTGTGTGTGTGTGTGTGTGTGTGTGTGTGTGTGTGTGTGTGTGTGTGTGTGTGTGTGTGTGAGTGTGTGTGTGTGTGTGTGTGTGTGTGCGTGTGTGTGTGCGTGTGTGTGGGTTAGAGATAGAGGTGTCTTTGCAATATGTATATGATCTAAGCATGATATCATTTCACTAAGCTAACTGTTATCAAAGTAGGATGTGAATTCATACAAACAGCATCTGATAGCCTCGAGTCTCACTCTGATGCGAAGGAGAAACATGAGAAATAAAATCGACAAGAACATCACCTGTCAATAATGGACTGTATCCTAAAAAAATAAAAATACACCACGTAAATTAATTATTCATGCCATCATTTATGAACCACAAAACTACAAACACACGCAAATATTTGTATGTATATATAAATATATATATATATATATATATATATATATATATATATATATATGTATGTATATATATATATATATATATATGTATGTATATATATATGTATGTATGTATGTATGTATGTATGTATGTATGTATGTATGTATGTATGTATGTATGTATGTATGTATGTATGTATGTATATGATATGATACAATATGGTATAATGTACATTTGATACGTAATATAAAAAATCTCTGAAATGTAAAGTTTCCATTCTGTACCTTTCAAAACAGCATATACTTTGACTTCACAGAGAATCAAAGAACCACGCATTAGTTTTCTGATGTAAACATATCTTCCAAGTGCAGGAGACGAGCAAGATAATGATTTTGTGCCCCTTCCAAAGTAGCCTCTGTAGTGCGTGCACCTGTCATATGAAGAACAGAAGACTTTATCAATTATCAGAAAAGGAAGCGACAGATTCTGGTCTCAAAATCATGGCATGATTGCTAGCAATAGTTATATTGATAAATGATTCAGCAACTTGAAACGAGTGGCCTCAGGAAATTTCTAATCCTACTAAAAAACTTATGAAAAAAGACTTAATCATATACAAATGGAAAACTTTTTAAGCAACGCAGTTGAACTATCTAGGGAGAAGTTTTCAAAGTAGATACGATATCATAATCAGTGAGGCAGATAGAGAGGTCAGACGGTGTGAAAAACCCCATCGTCGAGCTAGATTGCCATTTTGTCGAAACATTTCTTATTTGATCGGAAAAATTGTGCAATCGTTTTCCCGTCTTTCTGTTTAAGTGCTAAATCTTGAAAGGAAAGGTGTTTCGATAACTGAATAAGCAAAACCATGAAAAAAGAATATACTTATTGAATTTTTATCGGAAATCTTATATCTTGCCACTCCTATGAAGTTTCCCATTTACGGCGCTCATCATAATTAAGAACACCTGCCCCTACCCTATGCCTACAGTACATCAAATAGAACTAAAGGCACATCTTTGGTGCCCTGCAAATACGTCTTGCCCCCCTGCCTTTTTCTTGTGCAGGCGTCCTTCATCATAATGAGGTATAGAGATGTGTGAAATTTAAAAGCCTGGTAGCCCAACAGTATGGATACATACAGGATGTTTGCCCCGTCAGCTGAATCGATAGCTCCAACTCTAACTTCAAAGTTCCTGAGTTGAGTCCAGCTTCCTCCATTGGTGTTTGTTATCGTCACTTTGTAAACATAGCGATGATGCTGCAAATCCACTCTCCACCATGGACGATAATGACTGTATGAATGCGCACATAATCCAGCATGACCATCAACTCCCCTCGATGCATGACCACCGTGTCTTGTCGATTCCTGTCTTGTTGGTCTCCTTAAAGCAATATTTCCTACCAAACAAGCAATATATACATAAGCTTTTTGACAACTAATAGAACAGAAATAAAGTTAAACAGCTTTTAATAACTGTCTTTTAATGCAAATGCAGTAACAAGGACAACACAAGGATAATATCAACTACGGTGTTCTAATACTTTACATGAGCTTGACAGTTAGATATCATTAATAACTCTTATTTACCAAATTTGTCACATCAATTTCTCATTGAGAAAATATCCACATTCATACACAACTAGGTTACGATTGTCAGTTAAACATCTCAGTTAGATCTGCGCCACTTCGTCCTCACAAACATACATGTAAACAAACATACACACAAAAGTTGGTTAATTCACAACAGTATTTACTTATGTGAGGCTGAAGTGATCTTCTCCTCCTTAAAATGCCTATATAATCAGATTAGCTTACAAATAAAAAGAAACGGTAAGTAGAAATAAACTAATTTAGGTTCTATGAAAGGTTGAGAAGTAATTTTGTAGGTAAATCAATGCTTTTGTTCGTAATCACAGCACTTTCTGTGCTAAAATTCACTCTTTAAACAAAATCCATTTTTAAGCTCATATTTGAATGTCTTGGTGTTCTCTTTTATTCTCATAAGTTTCAGGAATCTGCTTCGATATTACTGTGCCGTAAAATCCCAGGAAAACCCACCCTTGTTCAGGTGGTAAGTTATAGCTTTCCTTGTTTACTTTAACTAGAATGAATAACTGCTAACTCACCTGAGCTAACTGGCCCTTGGGCTGCGATAGAAGAAATGAAATAGTCAATATCATGTCGATAACTTCAATTCACATTAACATTCGACAACAAGATAAACCGTAAAATCCCGAATATAAGGCCAGGGCGTATAGAGGTTAGTAAGCACTTTTTGGTGGCCTCATATTCGGAATGGGCTTTCATATGCGAGGGTTTACATTTGGAAGGACTTTGGGTTAAAATAAAAGGCGACTTGTGTATGTCAAAAACTTCAGTATTCGTTTCAGTCAGAGACAAATAATAAAATTTAAGGCTAATGACACTTTTAATACCAACTTTGTAAACAATGTGTTGTCCAATTTGCTACCAAGATACGTTACGAGAGCTAAAAACTTGTTGATTAAATCTAGTGATCAGTGTGTTCGTCAAGAAGCTTGAAATACAATACAGAAGTGTCTCTTACCTTCTGGACCGTATACTTCCACTTCACAAAGTGTGAGATAACCCCAGCTATGACGTCTTACATAAACGTATCTTCCAACGAGCGGACGATAACAAGTAAATGTTGCAGTCTGTTGGCGACCAAGCGCTCCTCCGTGGTAATAGCATCTGGTTAGAGCACAAAATATTAGTTACAAGTAACATGAGCTCATTATCTGCATAAATAGCTATCTACCTAGGTGTGAAAAGTTCTGCACTAGTACGATTTAGCACCTCTCAGCAATTGCAGGGGCTAGAGGCATGGCGCAAAAGGGGTGGCATATTTATGTACAAATGCCGAGTTATCAAATGGTGCATAAAGCCTGGTTTGAATCTGATCATCACAATCTTCGCAGACACCAAGATCGTCGAACCAAGATCTTCGAAATTTTTGTTTTACGATTGTGACGACCCAGACACCCCTAAATTTCCATAAAATCGTTGCAATCGTGTAACAGCTAAAATTTAGCGCTGCTGTATTTTGGATCGTCTCGATCGTGACTTCAAGAACACTTGACATTTTTGATCGTCAGGATCGCCGCACACATTTTCTGCGGCGATGATCGTCAAGATTTTGTGGAAACCAGGTTTAATTAATGGCGATAGCCCCTATAATCGCTGATAGTTGCAAAACCATACTAGCACCAGAGACTTTACTTAAAGAATCTTAAAAAGTGGCAAAATCTGTAAAAGTAGTTGTAGTCGTAGTAGTAGTTGATTCGTAGTCCTTCCATCATGCTCATGCGATTTGATTTCACTTTAAACATAGCTAAGGAGTCACATGGCTACAATTTAGAACTATTCTCACCTCGGATTGGCTCCCGACCGATCAGTATTTCCAACGCTAATTTCAACTCTACTCAATCTATTCCAACAGCAGTCGCCTCGATTTGATAGGGATACTTTGACAACGCGCTGTGGGGATCCCAAATCCACCCTCCACCATGGGTTGTGGTTCCTATTAGTATGTGTGCAAGATCCAGCGGCATAATTTCCATTTCTTCTACCATCAACTGCTCTTTGGGAATAGCCGCCCCCGGCCGTACTGGATTGTCTAGTGGGTCTTCTAAATGCCAGATTTCCTTCAAAATAACGATTAATCTAGTAAGCAATGTGTATGAATTGTCTTAAGTGGAGAATCGCTTCTAAATCACCGTAGTTTTATAACCGGGCTCTATTTTTCACTTCTGCTTGGATGTAAGAAATTTATACAAATATTTGGTCTCTGATAAGCATGCACCAAGTTTTTTCGTTCATGATTGATCTCCTTCTTTCAAAACAAACACATAAACAATTCCAATGCGGTAAGAAATGACATACTTCGAAAAGTTGACTCTCAGAAGAGCTATAGCAGGGACGGGGAACCTCCAGGCTGCAGGCATACACAAACTTGGTCCGCTGCACTGATCTTCAGAGTTTGGCTAAAAATGATATATGGTTATATACCGGTCCAGCCCGCTCCGGTCAAATGTTTCCGATAAAGGAATCAGGCATCATAGGCATGACCGTCATAAAAAAAGATTGCCCGTCCCTGGGCTATAGCTATGTTCCTTGCAATTAAGTGTATTCACGATAGTAACAAATTAAATTATGAACATAAAATATGGTAGCACTAATTGTAGATTGTTATTGAATGTTCTGACGACCAAAATTACTACCTAATAATAATATAATAGTATATAATATATAATGCTACGACATATATAATAATTTGTAATGTAATATAGTGACAATTTATTTAAAGTTGGCTGATAGATCTAAAAATGAGCTAATTAAAGCCAACTTTACAAAATGTATATACAAAAGTAAGACTAACTATTGTTGTAAAGAACCTATGCTTGGAATAAAAAGTTTGAATAGTCTACAGCTGCAATCCAAAGTTTCAACTGATTTCACTTTTTGCTTAAAAATCTAAAAACACTCCAGCGAGGCAGCTTCTTCTAAGAAGATATAAAACGTAGCTATATGGAAAAGTAAAGAAAGGAAAATCTCAAACGGACACATTTTAAATGGAAGCCTTTCTTAGCCTTTCAATAACTTTTGTGGCAGGAAACGAGGAAACTGCGTGAGCCAGTATTTTTCAAAATTGAAAATTGCTGCTATTTTGCTGTTCCCTTGCGTAAATAGCATGCTGGCAAGAATGTAGAAAGTATTCAAAGCGATCGTCTGCCGTACCGAAAGTGCTAGGCCATTATCCACAAAGCAGCATAAGGGAACCTTATGGCAATAGTGGGAGAGAGAGGAACAAGGAAAGGAGCTGGCAAATGGTTCAGTTTATGTGGCCCTTCCAACATGTAATCCGGAAATTTTGAATAGCAAATGTGGCTCACGCAGTTGAATAGCAAAAGACTTTGATCTGAGTTCGTAATACCAACATAAAACATTGACCAAAAACTGAGAATTACAAAACCATTAAGTGCATTAAGTGCAATATAATGAGAAAAACAACTAAAAGGAGCTAAAAGTAGACAAAATAGAAGTAAATCTCCTTAAATAAATATAGATAGAGAAAAGATTAAACTTACCTGATTGACCACTTGCTGCACCTGAAAAATGTTGAAATTTGTAACTGATAAGAGTCGAGCAAAAGAAATTTGCAAGCCTACATTTCGACAAGTAAGCGATTCGGATAATTCTGCTAGCATCTATCAGCAAGCGTAATTCAGAAAAATTTCCAACAAAAACAGCTGGCTCACCTTTCTGGTAATTGACTTTACAGGCATAACAATGAAATAGCAAAAAGCTATCGTTATTAATTTTGGAAAAGGATCTTACCTTTCCTAAAAGTTCCTCGGTAATTATCATAGTTGTATTTCCCTCCGAAATTATGGGCACTGATGTACATGGCCAATGGTAAGTTATTCTTCAATCTGATCGTCACATGCTCCCAATCTCCAACGTGGTGTCCAAACCAACGGCATGTACCACCACAGTGCTTTGAGGAGGCGATACCAACGCATACCCTCTTGCCCTTGTTGTATGGAAAGAATGCCCAGTAGAAAAAGTCTCTGAAAACGTCCGTGCCTTGTTTAAACGTCCGATAGAAAGTGTAAATGGGGCTATGCCTGAAAAATTGAATTTAAAGTGTAAGGGCAACTGTTTTTCTGTACTTTGATATAACAACTGGATTCTGTAAAAAAGTCATTGTCATATAATAATATTTCAAGTATTTATTAAGTAATGTTCATAGTACCTATCATATAATGCTATATTATATTATGTTATATTATATTATGTTATTTTATATTATGTAATATTATACTATATCATATTATATCACATTATATTATATTATATTATATTATATCATATTACATTATATTATATAATCTTATATTATACTATATTATATTATATTATTTTATATTATATTATATTATATTATATAATACCATATTATACTATATTATACAGTAAACACCCGTATATAAGAGCCTACAGTTTTGAAAGTCAGCCTGAATAGGTTCTTTATATATTGGGTGTTTAGTGAAAAATGAGGCTGTTTACGGACTGACCATTACCAATGCCAGGGAGCGGGACGGAAGGAACTGAGATGGGGCATGGAAATATATATGGTCACTATGTTGGGCTACTAAACAAATTCTCTACCTGGTTAGAAAGATATAATAGTGGAGAAAAGACAAATATTTGCCGCAACCTCAAGAACATCCTTCATAACATTTCAGCCTACACTTGCTTTTCAAACAAGGCGTCAATTTTCAGCTGTGATTTAGGACATTCCTTCTTTTCAAAAAGCCTTTCCTTTCTAGCTCTTGCATTTCTTGCACAGTCATTAGAAGGAGAGTTACAAGACAGCAATGGAGGACCAAAAGTGAGTAGGGATAGTGAAGATTATTTGTAACTCAGTGATAATGATACTGATTCTGCAAAGGGCTATTTAAGTGATGATGATTTGGACTCTGATTTACATGAAGTGCTAACAAAAATATGTACTTACAAAATATCATGTAACATATTGGTGTATTTTTGTAATCAACCAATGAACACCAACTAGTTCTTTCCCTAAAGTGACCAATAAAAATTTTGCATTGTGTCTTGCTGCAGGTTTCGAACCATTTTTAAGTGAAACCTCCAAAGATTTGATCTCCTTTTTGCTGTTACTTTGTGTATTTTTCTCTTTCAATGCTCATTATATAAGAATTCACTTAAGTTTCTCCTGTTGTCATCGGTGGTCTGCCATTACTTGAAGTCATCAAAAATGTCAATTTGTGTGAGTTAAACTGTCAATTTGTTTGAGTTCCATCCTATATACCAGTCAAAATGTAGGTGACAGTTTACACTTTCATGCGAGGTTGTGTGGTATAGCATACAACTTGTATATTGTCACCCAAGAAGTTTTCTATGGGGGATGAGGTTTTGTGTAGATTTTTTGATGGAGTCTAATATTTTTACTAGAAACACGAAAGTAGGGGTATGAATTTTTCTAGTGAAATGTTGCTATTCCTTCCGCCCCGTTCCCTGACATTAATAATGCCTAGTCCCTTAGGTTCTTAAATTGGTTCTTATTTTACTCAGGGCTTCCACCAATTTTATCATCGCAAAGCTGAGCAAAAAGGAGTCTACAAAAGATTTCAATTTAAGTAGAATAATGAACAGTTAATCAGTCAGTTAGTTATTGCTTTGAAATGTAATGGTTTGAATGTCCCATGTCAAAAACTAATCTAATTTGGCTATTCTCTGCAAATAAGAACCTATTTTTAGATTTCAGGCAGAATAGTTTCATATAAAATGGGGGTTTAATCAACTTCAGCCTGGGTCATATACATGGATGTTTACTGTATTATATTATGTTATATTAAATTGTATTATATCATATTATATTATATTTATATTATATTATATTATATTATATTATATTATATTATATTATATTATATTATATTATATTATATTATATTATATCATATTTATTATATTGTAATAATTTACATTATATTGTGCAGTAAATTCTATAGAGAAAAGTTTACCTTGGGTGTTGTCCTCTGAAGAAAGGCAAAGTTGAAGTGGCTGAACGCAATCGCGTTCGTGTTGTCAAATAGGCATTTTTTACGGCTTTCAAGTTCCATACAGTGCAATGTCTTTGTAATAGGCGATTACTGTTACTTCTCATCTCCACGTGGGGCAAAAAGAAATCTACACTCGAGGCTCTATACAGTTCACCGATGGCATAGTAAATTTTTGGTGCCCAACAGGCCGCTTGCTTTCTTGCTGCAAATAGGAAATCACAGAGCTACTATACTGCAAACAAAGTCTCATTTCGGTATCCCTTTGGTTCTATACACATATAATACAGTGTTTTGAAACAAGTGGACGTGTGATAAGTTTTTCTGAGGACTCTTTAAAGTTTTAAAAATGAACAGAAAATGTTTAGATCAACGTGACATGTAATTTCTTCCCTTTATTTCTCTATATATGTAATACAGTGTGTGGAAACCATTAGATGTATTATAACTTCTTCTATGGATTGTTATTAGAGTTTTGAAATTAACAGAAATGGTTAGATCGATGTAACAGATGGTCTTATCATTACATGATAGTTTTTGTGAACAATGCAATATAGTAACAAAGGCAAGTGTTTGATATGAGAAAGACGTTAAATGAACTGACTTACGATTAGTTTCCAGAATACAGGATACTGAAAAGAGACAAATAATAAGTATATTAAATCATGGATATAATTATAGGAGTGAGACATAAATGTCGCAAAGCAATATGATTGACTAAAGCCACCTATTGAGGGTACCTGACAAGTTTCTATTGTGATATTATGGAACATACAGTCACTGTCTATTCACATAAACTCATGATTTTTATAAGTACATACTTCATAAGAACAGTGAGCCTTCAATTGTCAAACAAATAAAAGCACTTCTAGAAAGTGCTCAGCCTCAGATGAGAATTTTCACAAGCATTCCACTACCTACATTCGCCTGGCAAACACTCTGATTAGGTTGTTAAGAACATACGAAATGACTGTTATAATTTCAAAAGGAACCCGGTCGAATATTTTGGAAACTGTATACTGCTTGCAATTTCTCAAGTAAATGCAAGCAGATCATTCTTGAAATAAGAACAATCGTAAGAACATTTGAATCTAAATTAGAATAGGGATATCGAGGCTCAGCAAAATGAAAAATAAAACAGAGAGGTATCACTGTCCGCCATAGAATGATTCGATTGAAGAATAGAAGACAGTGACAGGGAATGAAGGATAAGGATTCAATAAATAAACTCAAAAACTAAAAATCAAGGACGAAAACACTAAGGCATGTAAGGAACCAATGGAGAACCCACGTGTAAAAATATTAAGGAACGTTTAGTGCTAGGGTATAGCAAAAGGAGGTCTTGTATCAATGCATTAAGTGATAAACCTGTTTCCTCAAACAAGCAGAATTGTAACAATCAAAACGGTTTGACTTAATATTAGTTGAAGTTATTTTGAAGATAAAAGTAAGCAGTGCTGCTAAAGAGATCTCTTAAGCTAGATGTGGCTGCTTTGTAGATAAAAAAAAGACAAATATTAGTTCATAAAGTATTAAAAAATTCATATAACTCTGATTTATGACCAGGGTCTCTCAAAACTTTTCATTGCTCAGTCCAGTCTCCAGTTGAGAAGTGTCAGAAGAACCTAAATTCACCATGGTTCTTAAAAGCACAATAAATCCAACCAAAATACTTGATGTACCTACCAGAAGCCTTGCCTGCAGCAACATGGTTACCTCTTTTGTAATATTTAGATACTCTGCATGAACTGAAGAGTCTCTTAAATCTCCGGTAAAGTCTTTTTCCTGTCCTAACAACTCTTTTCCCTGTTCTGACAACTCTTCTGGCAACCCTTCTGACAACTGTTCTTCCTGTCCTCACTACTCTTCTGGTAACTCTTCTGACAACTCTTCTTCCAGTCCTACCAACTCTCCTGACGACTCTTCTTCCTGTCCTCGCTACTCTCTTAACAACTCTTCTCCAGCCTATCAAGAAAAATGGTACAAAGCTTTATTGACGGCTCTGCAGTAATCAAGGATCAAAAAACGAACGGATACACATAACTAGATGTGGGCCCAATCTTTCGCTGTTCCTGTCGCGTGAATTTGTTCCCATCTGGTTATAGTACTTTCCTTTATAAACACCGTGGAATTTCTTAATTTTTCAATGAAGTTAAAACAATGTTTATTATATGGGGGTGTTAAATAGAGAGGGGTGTTTGATCAAAATCGAACGTTATTTTGTTACTCATTGAAAGCAACAGCAACATGTTTAAGACTATCCTAAATGTCACAGGGAAACTGTAAGTGAGAAATTGGCCTTGTCGCACCAGCAGTATTAAATGTACGAGCATAGAAAATTGGGTGAGTGGCCAAGTGGTTAGAACGCTTGACTGCTGAGCAAAAACTCGATGGTTTGAGCTGAACCCTCGGATCATAGTTGGGATGCTCGCCCACTGTCCACCCAGCAGCAAATAGCTACCTGGTGGCAACACTGGGGAAGTTAAAGGCGGTGAGGAAAGGAACTGGCCCCCCTACCTTACTATGCCGGCGGCTCAGGATAAGTGTCCCTCTAACGGGCACTCCCCCAACTTACGGAATCGTACGTGGAACCCACCTTTACCCTTTTATATAGAAAATTCCTGTGATAATGACTGTTCATAAAACAAAACGGTGCATTTGAATTCGTGACAAATGGCTCTATATATGCTATTGATGAGGATTGAAAGAATAGGCATTCGATGTTTAGTGTGCTTTTTATCTTCCCTATTTTTCTCACAAGCGATACTTTGTAAATTGTGGTGAAAGGGTGGGAACAGTTTAAAGCTTACTGGGTATCTTATGATACGTTTGTACTGTGCTGTTAGGTGCTTGAATCTTGGTAGAATGGGGACGCTAAAAATATTTGTTATCTGAGAGCTATGATCAGCTTTGCCTTAAATCATTTCTGTGCTAGCTTCGTGCCTGCTAAGATTCATTAATCATAGGTACTAACCAATGCTAGTAAATTACTCACCGGGTCTTGCATCTTTTATCGCAAGATCTTCATCTGTTGAAATAGAGAGGGAAAAATGGTTATGATCTAGGATTGTTCTTACACCTATGTAAGGGGTTCTTCTACCACAATCTAGGCGGGAAACTATTCGTTAGTTTTCAAGATTGGAAGTAAAACAAGCTTGAAATCAGTGCACGATAGTAGGAAGTGTCATCATTTTCTACTTAAGAATGATAGCAGTAAGAATATTGACGTTGATTGATGATTGATGGTGATGCTGGTGGTGGTGAGTGTTTGATGTGGAACTGGAAAGAACACCAAAGCAATGCCACGTGATCAACACCATCTTACAGCCATGGTTACTCACTTAATTCCACTGGTTCATTTTCCGCAGCAGCATCAAAATTCTCGTCAAACGCATCTAAGAAAACATAGAAATACCTTCAGTCATGATAGGTACTGTATAAACAGCGTCGATTGTGGAAAGCTGAATTAGATCAGTATATAATTGACCTAATATATTCCAGATGCAGAAATCGAAAAGACATTAAATTCAGGTAGTGCTGCAAAATGGTATTTAAGCAGAGAGAGGTAGAAGAGCATGCAGTTTCGTTAAAAACCGTTAGAGAGGGAGTGCATGCAATTGCTGGCAAGTGCAAATGCACAGTGATAGCTACTTTTGAGAGGGGACGTTCACTTCTTTGCGACTACTCAAAAGACATGATTCGTAAAAAGCCACAGCGAACAGCAATTTGTGCTGCTTTCGCATTGGTGCCTTGTAAGAATCATTCAATCTAGATTTAAATGCTCAGGTGGTAACTTGTAACGGACAACAGACAAGTATTGTATATCTACCTTTAGACTGGTAAGGGATTCCATTTTGTTCATCCAGCAACTCTTCATTAATTTCAGCATCTGTCAATTCATCCGCTATAAGGCAAGGAATACTTAGCTAGGAAAGTAACATACTAGGAAAGTACACGGCGTTACAACATGATATTACTTTGGATAGAAAAGATGATATTGCGTGTGAGGTATAAACTCATGCAAGACGAGAGCAATGAACGGGGACGAACTGGCTGTTTGTTTAGGGCATGGGGTAAATGTGTATGGCAAGCTCTGGGGACTTGAATAAGGTGCAATGTGTTATGAACATTCATTCATTTCAATTCAAATATTTCAAATATTGTAGGAGGGTAGCCCTTCAGCGGTGCTGGTTTACAAGCGGCCCTCCATAACATAAATTAGAAAATAAGCATACAATGTTAAACTCAAGTAAAGTAATTTCTCCGTCTTGTATATCGACAAATGCGCTCGTCCTTTCTCCGACTTCAAAGTACTTTACCTCATAAAATAGGTCTCTGCAGAAAGGGGACCCTAGGGAATGAAAAGGAAAGGTGGCCCTCCGGGGGATCACCTGACCGGTCAGTCCGCAACGAACTGGGCAGTGATTCATTAGCAATTTCGATTCTTACTCACCTCTCGCCAGAGCTAGAAATCCAACGGCGACAAGTAGAACTAGTATCCTCATCTAGGAGAAAAACGATCCAGCTATTCCAAGTATCTGAAAATCTAAGTCTATTGTTAAAAAATGAATGAGTTTCGCTTTAACTAATATTTCAAAGTTAATCAATTAATCTTAGGACAGTTACAGGGAGCCGCCCAGTAAAGGTAACAAGGGGCTGTGATGTAGGCAAACCAACTGAGAGAGAGAGAGGACAGGTGGGAAAGATTTTCATGAGTCCCTAACCATAAAGGGACCCCTAGAGCTATGAACTGATTATCTGGTGACCTTAAATGTCATAATGATGTCATCAGCGGCGCCGTTTTCTCCATATGACACGGGCCACAATCAAAATATTTGCCCCATGCAAGCACCCGGCGGAACAGGTTGTAAGCTGCTTCTATGAACCAAGCCCTTGAGTACACCCAATGCTATTGTATTTGTAATAATCTCTGCTTAAATCACACGTGAAATCATTCAAGCTGTCCAAATTTAAATATATACAAGAAGCGCAGATGATAGAAAATATATTAATAAAGCCCTATTAATCGATCGGTTTATACTACAAAGTTATACCAAACTATGAACTTACTAAGCTAGCTCACACTCACCGGAAGGGTGCTTGAGCCCCCAAACTCTTCTCACTTCAACAAAGGAGAGGTTGAGCTCACCCGTGCTCCTCAAAAGGTGGTAGAAAGGTTGTGTACTTAAGCTCAAGATTTGACTTGGCCATCCGACGCAAAAAATACATGTGCAAATGAATGCTGGCTTCATTCCCCTACAGCGATACTTCAGTGTCCACGCCCAAACTCCCTTGAATTGGATCCTGTTTCTACTTTCCAATATAGGCTTTAAAAACTGTTAAGAGTGTCTGATTAGTTTGTAATAACTGGAGCAGCATAGACCCCGTTTACACTGGAGCGGGTCCAAACGGATCCGTACCAGTATGGGTAAGAGATAGGCTGCCCGTTTTCACTGGAGCTGTTGGATCCGTACTGGTGCGGATCCGCTATCCGTACCAGTTTGGGATCGCTCTCCGAAGTGTACCCGTTTGGATCCGTTCCAGTTGAGGTCCAGTGTAAACTGCTGGAACAGATCCCAACTGGTACAGACCGTATACGAGACAGCAAAATTTCTCGTCTCGAGGTGGATTAAATATGACAGTTTGCCATGTTTCAACCACTTATCCCTGATTTCAACCGCTGCGCTCAACCACGATACTGTATTTTGATTGACAATTTGATAGTACTTTAAATCATGGATCCACGAAACCTGAAAAGAATACAAATATTGGTAATGAATATGGCTGCCACGTTAAATGCTTGTAGTCCAGCACAGTCTGCAAAAGCAGCGCAGATTCTTCATCCGTCCAAGCAAATCTTTGATTTTGACTCCTCATTCGCCATAGTTGTTTTTAGCTGTTTAGTTTCCAATGAGGGGGTGAAAACTTCTCAATCGAAATCAGTGATTCGCGCGAAAACAGCTGGTGACCTCGTTTGTAGCTCTCAAGCGAGGCAGTTCCAGTGGACCTGTTCCAGTTCAGTTCCCAGTGTAAACGGGGACTGATTTGGATCTGCTCCAGTGTAAAAGCTGACAAGAATTGGAATGGATCTATCTCGGATCCGTACCCGTTTAGATCCGTACCAGTGTAAACGGGATCATAGAGGATTGGAAATTGGTTGGGTTTGATAAGTAGAAGTGCAATCAAAATGGAGCATTCATGCTACCAAGTGCTGAGAATATCTGTATTTTAAACTCTATTATTGTTACTTTAAAGTAGATTTCATCAAAGCCCCTGAAAACCAGTCATACATGGCTGACGAGGGGAGGGAGGCACACACTGCAAGTAAATTGACGAAGGAAATGTCTACTTACTTTGTAGGTTTGCACTCCGTAGCGTCCCTTTGACAACTTGTGGGGTTCAGCAGAGCGCCAGGAGAGCTACACAAAGTCCCGAAAGTAATTAGGGACATGGTGAGTAAGTCGATTTATATGCTTCCAAATACAAAGGGAGGAAATTTTGTTGTTGCTTTGAATTCACTGTCACCGGCATTGAAATATACACAAAAGCAGCTTACGCATGACCTGATTCCTCCTATCAAATTCAGAGTAAGACAACGAAGTTTGATTGGTGTAAACCTGTTTTACCAAGTGCATTCACTTGAAGCAGGAGGAAAATGTATTGTTCTCTTTGCTTAAATGAAGCTATCTTCACTATAACGAAATGGCCAAGACATGCTTGGCTGCCAACAAATACAAAAAAGTTGTCTCAGAGTTACAGTGAGTGTCTGCTATTAATTAAACTGTTATTAAATGATAACCAAAGATATAATCACTCTATTGGCCATGAACCAAATGGACCAACCAAAACCAAATCAGAGAATCTTGAGAGTACAGAGATGGGGGAAGAAACAAACGAAGACCTTAATAATTTTCTGAGAAAAGCCGAATGATGATTGACCTACCATAGGATTGAAAATCATAGAATTTGACAATATAATTAGAAACCAAAAGAATTTTTTCATCGTTTCTTTTCACTTTGGAATTGTTTTCCTTACAAGCACTCTAATTACTCCAAAATATTGAAGTCTTTGAAGCAACTTATCAGCTAAAGAATCTTATACAACAGGGAGACCAACTGTCGCCTATTCACATAAGCTCACTGTTTTATAGGGAAGAATACAATTCATAAAAAAGTCGAGGCTCGATATGACAATATTATAAATATACCTCGTCATAGGGTGTTCAGCCTCAAACGAGAAATTAGAAAAAAAACAACAGAAAAGTGACTTTTGAAGTCTACCTCATTTCAGTAAAACATTAAACCAGACAAATACCTACAATTTTTTGGCAAACAAATTTTGATGAGGTTGTTTATAGACATCAGCAATCATTGCTTTATTTTTTGAAGGTAGTCCGTACGAATATTGTACAAACTATACATGACGCGTATTTTCTTAAATACTGGTAAAAAAGTCACTCACGAAATAAGAGCAATTGCAAGAAAATTGGAGTCAAAAATTATCAATAGTTTTAGAACATCGAACCACGGGAAATATTATTTGGTACTTATAACAAAGAGTGTATGACAGCACTAACATCACCGAAGTATAAAACTAGGATACTGGGCGGCTCTTTGTTGGAAAACCACTGAAAAAATGCATGGAAAACCAGTAATTTAAGCTGTAAGTACTGCTCCTTTACAATTTTCTAGATGTATAAAGCAAATGGTGTGCATTCCTGAAGGTCAATAAAGATGGCTTGTAAAAGAAACCCTCAAAGTATAGGCTGTTCTGTTGCTCGAAACATTATCACATGCTAGGCAGTTCAGGGTTGAGGCTTCTCATAACTGGCGGAGGAAGAGAAAAAAGGTACAGGAGGCAATGTTTCTTACCCAAGAATGGAAATCTGACAGCATGCTAGACTTGCTATATTTAGTAAGATTTTGCGATTACTTATTGATCTTAAAAAAAGAACATCAAAGAAACATGGTCAACATATGCCTGAAACAACTCTAAGATAACAAACAATAGATAATTGGTTCATCGAAATCGGTATAAAACAAACTCCCGATAACTCGAGCTTTCAACAGACCAAGGAAAATCGTTCGAGTTATCGGGGGTTCGAATTATCGGGAGTGCTTTCATTAGAAAGTGCTGCGGAAGGAAATGCAGCATTGGTTCGATTTAGCGAATGTTCTAGCTATCGGCGATTCGAGTTATAGGGATTCTCTTGTAGTTTAATAAAAGGTCCATCCCATAGGTTGTGAAAACTACCATACGAGCAGCTTCATAAAAGGAACCTAATAAAAGGAAATGAATTGAAACTAGTGTTGCCAGCCACGTTCACTTTTATCCTTGACGGATATTGAATGCTTAGATCGCAACAATAATATCAGCAGCAAAGAGGAGAACGAAAGAAATCATTGCTTCTGCATAGCAAACTTGGCTAGTCTATATAGCGTGAAAAATCTGGTACTACAAGATGGCAAGTCAGGGATACAAATTCAATCAATGAACACTTCGACTCAAACTTGGTTATCAGCTGTACAGAAAACAGAAAACAGAGAGACTAAGAGCGTTTGTCGTAGACAAAGAAGAGCAATGGGTTGAAATATCATATAATATAGAGTCTAGAACACAGGAAGAAGTATTTTGTAGAACGGCGGTTTCCAAACTTTTCATAATAATTTATATGGCGGTCCCCTACAGTGATTGCTTTCGAATTAGGATCTGCCAGAGGGGCAAATATATGCTACATATGCAGGCCTTTCAATGAGACGCGCACGAGCGTGCAGGCACGCGTCCAGCTCGATCTGTCGCTCGCACCAGCTTTATGAAGAATATACGCCCAAGTAATGAAGAAAGCGCTCACAAGTGACTGCTAATCACGTGCAAACGACCCCACCCACACTGTTGGCAGCGCACATCAAATTTACTCACTGAAAGGCCTGCATATGCTTTCACGGAAAGATACAGACTGATAAAAGAGCGACTTGAACAAATAACGGCAGTCTTTAACGGTCCCCTGAAACCCTTCGCGGTCCTTCTGAGACCTCTCGTAGTCCCTCTGAAATCCTTTGCGGTCCCCTAAAGGACCGTGGACCCCAGTTTGGGAAACAAAAAGAAGAAAGGAAACTTGTGAGGTAAGAACAATAATTAGAATAGATCAATAGGTGTAGAAGACTGTTGGGAATTAAGAGCTGATCCATTCATTTGAGTGAGGGAGTTCAGGAATCAGAAAGTCAAAAAAAGTTGTCAAAAATTGTGCTAACTATCAGAAAATCATCCCAAAGAAGCAGCTTGGCACATGGTTTGGTGCAGCAAGTTACGTTCGGCTCGCCACAAGCGGCCCAAGGTTTCATTCTGTATTTCAAATTATAGGCTTAATTAAATGTGAGATGACAATCACATTATATTTGTAGTGTGTGCGGCCCGGCTTCTTGCAAAATTTTCCGTGTTTGGCCCTCAATAAAAACATTTTGAACAACTCTTACCTAACCTGACACCCAGCTGCTCAATACAAGAAATCAAAAGATTTAGAGCCACAAAACGAAAAATGATAACATTGGAGCACAAAAAGGGATAGACAACAACCTGTGTACTTAACTAAAGCTGTTAGTGAACGCCTCGCAGATCTAAATTCCATTTGTATAGAATATCAGTACAGTGAGTCTTCCTGAATTTAGCAATATTGTTCCGAATACTAAAAGTAAGATAGTCAAATTAGGGAGGGCAGAAAATTACTCATTATTCATCTTCATCTTGCTGGTGGGGCTACTTTTGTGGCCAAATTGCCCGACTTTACGAGTCCTGAGAATGTTATCAATGAATGCAGAATGAAACAGCTTCCTTAACAATACATGACTGATTTAAATGATGTCATTAAGAGCATTCTAATACGATCAGTATATAGAGCTGAGGGATTATAAACGGTATTGGTAGACTTTTGTTGAATCTCTGCAAAATGGCATTCCTATGGCTCTTCTTAAAACGTCCTAATAAAGTATATAGGTGTCTCATTACACCAGTAGTTGTAATAGGCTATATTGGATCGAATTGTTATGTTTGATCTGTAAATAACGTTCATAGTCTTTCTGTTTTCTGTTCAGAAGGTAAACGCAAGTTTGAGTCGATTATAATACGCATATGCCATATTACATTGGTGGCCTGTAGTACTGGATTTATCGCCTGCTATGGAATAGTTGATTCTACTGCGTAACAACAATCATCTTGCTTATAAAAATATAGCAAATAACTTAAGGGTAACAAAGAAAAAATAAAAAAATGGGCAGAAATGTTTCTCATTTCGAGGTACTAAGTTATGGAGGGTTAGTTATTAGCGATTAGCGAGTAGTTTTTCGTGTTCATTCATTTCACTTGGATGTGTCAAATCCCCCCTCCTTGTACGCAAATGTATGCTTTTTGCTTCACCTCCATTTCCCCCTTCTAGCGTAGGTGCTATGTTAATGACCCCCAAATCAACTTTGAGTCAAAACGATTATAATAATATGGCACTTTGTAACCTCTGGCATATGAACTTTGATACTGAATCCATCATCTGTTACGGAATAGTCCATTGTACTACGTAGTAACAATAATTTCGTTCATAAAAATACAGCTAACAACTTAAGGTTAACAGGTAAAGGTTAGTCCCATGTACGATTCCTTACTTGGGAGGAAACGGTATGTGAGAGCTTATTCTGAGCTGTCGACATAGTGAGGTAGGGTTACCAGTTCCTTTCCTTGCCACTTTTAACTTCCCCAGTGTTGCCACCAAGTACCCATTTGGGCCTGTTCAATAATTACGTCACGGCTAGGAGGTGGGTGGTTCTCATAGGGACAGGCCTATCTCGATGGTAGTTCTACACGTTTTCTGTGATTCAGAGCGTGATCAATGTGCTCCACCAAGTATGCAAATGAAAAGCGCCTTTAAATTGTGAAAAAGTGGTCTTTATATGGAAAAAAAGCTGTGAATAAGGCCCATCAAAATCACAGTGCCCCTTGTCATCTGTTGTCACAGATAACATTTTCTTATACTCCAGGCTATCTAACATAGATCTTCACTGCCTTTCTCTGTGTTCAATAAGTACATTAGTATAATGTATAATTTTCATAACTCTGGGTGTTACTCATATACTTTGGGTGTGGCATAAGTGCCATACAACTCCAATGTCCATCCAACTACCACATGATTACAATGTTCCTAGTCACAGGGCTAAAAAATAAGGCCAAAAACAGTTGGTTACAATGGCCAACACCCAATAACTTTTTGGCACTCACTTTGGCCAACTGGATAGTCACAACACATCAAAGTGGTTAGGCCAATCAATACACAATTGATATGCAATGTTATTGCACTTGTTTCTGTTGAGAGAAGTTTGTGTGGTGGTAATAGCTAATTTCAGTCCTTACAAAAGCTGGTAGTCACAGTGAATGTTTGACAGGAGGTTTCAGGTGGTCACTGACCATTTCCAGGTGGCATTTGACTAGCAAACAACCAACATTTTGAGCTCTACAGGTTTCGCTTCACAAGAATTTGTCACTTTCATGTTTCGACCACTCTTTAAATAATCCTGCAAACAATACTTTGCTAAATAAAGTGAATTATCAATAGAAAGTTAATGATGCACAATGCAAAACATGGCCATCTGGTTATCATAAGAGTGATCTACTCTAAATAATTTTTATTGTGCCCTGTTTGTGGATAAGGCCTATGTATGTGAAACTTCACAATTGTGCCCCTGACATCTTCTATGAGTTGGTAAAAAATAGCTATGCCTCATACTGGATTTTGGTGCATACCTCATTCCTAACAAATAAGCCTATACTGATGCACACCCAGAATGTTACCCAGGACCACCAAACTTCATTGAAGAGGGCAAAGTTCTGTAGTCTAAATCAAAGTAAGATATGAAGCAAACTTACTGTATCCCAAAAATCATGCATAATCAATAATTAAAATCATATTCTGTGATTGTGATATCAATATGTTCTGACATTTAATAGTTATCTTACATTCTTGTCATGTTAATCGTGCAGTGGTTTGCCAGGATTACAAATACGACTCATTCAGTCATAGTTTACTTTCTTTGTAGAGAGGTAAGCAAAGTAGGCAAAAACGACGAATGTTGAGGCCCCTCTAAAGGCTGCAAAACTTTTCCATTTCTTCAGCACAGCCGCTCCTTCCGCAAGTGAAACACTTCCGGCAGTTATTCTGCTATTTATCGGCGATAAAAAGTAAAACGTGTAAGGGAAAAATGCTGCCAGGATTCCACACCCTGCCAACCAAGGAAAATCTTCTTTTCGGTTTTTGGATAGATAATAAACAGCACCCGCAGCACCAAGGCCAACAACAAGACTTCCAACAAGGGGGGCAATTCTTACAGTCATACCTTTTTGAACTTTAAGCGCATTTTCGATGTCAATATCTTTCATAAAGGTGGGGTGAACGTTTATTAAATGTATAGCAGTGCCACCGGCAAACATACCAGTTCCAACAGTGGCAATTGTTTTGGTAATTCGGATTTTGTCTTCGTATGTCAAAGGCATCTTCAACGATTGCGAAAAATCCTGTCTGCTTTCTTTAGCACAGAATAGTCCAAGCCTAAAAACACCCGAAGTCCACGAGCTGGTACCAGTAGGGTCTCATATCAATAATGTTTGTTTTACATGGGTAACACAAGTAATGTTGTCGCTGTTGTAGCTCCTTCGCACTTCCTTGTTTAATAAAACATGCTCTTGAAACTTACCTTCCCGGCTTGTTTTAAAAGAAAGAATTCAATCAGGACATCCATATTGAATTCAAGATCCCCATCTATCATTTTTGAGTCTGTACTTCGATAGAATATTACTTAGCGCGAGACATCTTGTTTTTCGTACCGTTGAAACAACTCGCGAAAGCCATCCACCCCGTTCATTATAATAAGAGAAATGTTCCACCCATCCGGTCTATTCCAGCTTCTCTTTTATTGGAATGTTATGAAATTTCCAATCCTCAGTCTATTTGGGACTTAAAAGTAGTGATAAATCATTCTGTTGAAGTGGACTGTTGTTGGACAGTTGGTACAGGGCTCTCAAGCTGGAAAACTGAATACTCTTAGGCTCTTAATAAACGGGGGGGAGGTCTTAATAAATGGGGGGATCAGAAATACTTCTAAAACCTAATAAATGAGGAAGTATTAATACTCGGGCGGGTCGGAAATATTTCTAAAATGTAATTGCATTTTACTGCCAATCACGCTTCTGATAAACATCAAAAGACATTCAATTGGGGAAAGGAACATTATCACTTCTTGAAAGAAGATATTTCTTTTATCAAGGAAAAAGCCTCGAATGCATTTTTCATTCCTTGAAATTTAATAAACGGAGGTCCTATTATGCTTCGGGGGGGTTGGAAAAACATAAAAAAGTAATGAGCGTCCCTCCGTTTATTAGGGAACTATTAGTACGAGTGAGATTCTTTATTGTTCCAAAGTTTTTCGGGTACTTCTAACATCTTCAGATGGGCTTAAAATACATGACCATACACTGCTCGAAGGCAGAAACTTCACAGAAGCCCAGGGAAGTGGAATCCACACGAGTGACTTTTATACTTTTGTGGAAAATATTCTAGAAAATTGAGCCATTTGTGGAAAGCAGCTTAAAGAGAAACCTGGGGGCAATTGCTTCCTCATACTCTCGGTGTTGCGGGTATGTTACTAAGTACGTAAGGAAATATTAAGAATGAGTAAGATTTCTAATGCGAAGGCTCGTAGGCAACTGAGCCAGAGTAGGGGCACAAGGATAGGAAACCCGTAGTGTTGGTGACCGTTAAGCAGGGAAGAGTGGGGTGTGGGGGCGAAACCCCTACGAAAGATCTTAGAACCATGCTCTTTAGGTAGGAAATACCCGTTATAAACATAAAGATGCACCCCATGTTGAAGAAAGAAGAGGCAGGTGAAATCAATGGTATGTTTGAGAACTGTCATTAGTTTTTATGACATTTTGTTGATGAATCTAACGTACCACATATTGAAAAAATTGGGGGCATTTAACCCCAGGCCTTTCAATGAGACGCGCGTGATCGCGCAGGCACGAGCCCAGCTCAGTTCACGCTCTCGACATGTCGCTCGCGCCAGCTTTATCAAGGATGCACATCCAAGTACCAAGGAAAGCTCTCACAATTTAATGTTTAGCGCGCGCAAAGGATCCCACGCGCGCGTCAAATTTACCCATTGAAAGGCCTGTAACCCCCAAACTCCTCTGTAGGTCAAATAGAAAGTTGTGCCAAGAGAGGTACATCTCTTCTTCCTCTCCTCCAGTGTAAAAAGGCCCAATAAGGTATCCCCAATATTTTTGTCGCTAAATCTTTCAATTCCGAGATATCTTTTGAGGACAGGGCTGAGCAACCAAAGTTCATTCTCTTCTACACCATTGTGTTCATTTCTAAACAAGGAGTCACTAGCTAACTCAACTGTGACGGGAACAATGCCACCTGTAGCAGACAGCAGGGCATACAGTGGCGGTTCTACGGGGGGGCCAGAGGGGGCCACGGCCCCCCCAGAAATTTTTCTGGCCCCTTCATTGGCCCCCCCACTTTGCAAAGAAAATATTATGAGTTTTCTTGATTTTCTACTTCTCTATAGAGGAAAGTCGCTTGTAAGCGCCTCGGGTCCACTGGTTGATGGTCTGGCTTTCCTAAGAGGCTAAATATACTGCTAAGGGCTTCCAGCTAAGGGAGGTATTAAAAATCTCTATAATTTTTGTTTTTTTTTTAAACTTTCATATGTATATATCTGTTACTTACGATAATACACCTCGCATATAATTGGTAGTGTACCATTGGCTAGTTTGTACTAAGCACATGAAAAATAATAACAATAATAATTGACATGTAACATAACTCAAAGGTATAATAGCAGGAAAAGGAAGTGAATGTTCAGAAGTTCAGGAGTTCAGGGTTGTTCCATGATTTATTTCTTTGGCAGAAGATGTAATACGTTGACCTAATGGCAATATTAATTGTTTTCATAATAATTCTTCGCTGTGTAACTTTGTCAAAACTCAGACCTTGGAGTAGAGAAAGAAAGGAATCACAGGAGGCACCCATAACGCCGAGAGCACCCATGGAGACATTGATAAAAATAACTTTATTATAGGAAGAGGACAGGTCTTGAAGTAGTGGAGTATACTTATTGGCTTTCCTTACGCTATTAGCCTGAATATTTGTCTCAAAACCCAGTGTGAGTTCAAGAATGTAGAGCACTTTCTTGCCTGTGAGCAAAAGAAGATCAGGACGAAGGGAGTCGCCAGTTATCAAAGATGGGGACATAAAAGAGGGCAAATCGGCATATACTGAGATTTGGTTTAGAGATGAAAATGTATTAGCAAGGAAATAATAATAATAATAATAAATGAAATCTTTATACAGGATGTACATTTCAGTGTTACGTACATTGCTTTTAATACGTATTCTGTCAAATTAAATGATTACAAACTTATCAATAAAATTAAAATGGCTTCCTAAATGTTAAAATGATTCTTTATATGTTCTTTAAATATTAAAGAGGCTATCAGTTTGACGACTTTAGATAGGTAGTTCATTGTATATTTTAACACCCATCGATTGAAAGCTAGACTTGGAAACTTGCAATTTGACTTTTGGAACTCCAAGCATAAACCCATTATTTCTTGTATTCTGCTCATGTGCTCTGACAGTGAAAAAGCTTTGAAAGTTTTCACGAAGTTGTATATCAAGATACTTCCTAACCAATAGAACTGCATGCTTTTTCATTTCATTCTGTATTGGTGTTTGCCTTTTGGTGATCAGTCTGGCAATTCTTCTGTCTAAAGATTATAGATTTGAAAGTTGTGTGTTTGTTAGGCTTAAATTTGTTGTACAGGCATATAGAAGAACAGGCAACAAAATTCCTCTGTAGATTTTAGAAATATATGACCTTAGAGAGAACAGTAGCCTCAGATTTCCAGACGTTTTCTTGTACACTCGGTGGAAATTGGTATTAAATGAGAGTATTTGGTCCAATATTGTACCTAAGTACTTGTACTCTTGTGTCGGAGCTATCGTTTGATGACTACACTGTAATCTGATACAATCACCGTTTTGCACTAATTAACAAGCGAGGCGGGCTTTAATAGAAGTTGGTCATAAATTGTTGTGTAAGATAGGCAAATATATCAAAGTTCTGACTGAGTAACACATGCTTTTTAGCTATGGATAAGTACATACGTTTTAAAAGGAGAACGGGTGACGCATGTGAGAATGAGCCACAGGTTAAAAAGGCTAGAGAGAATCTACAGATGTGAAGGAGACTTGTTAAAATATTTTTGAGAAATTCTATGTGCCACGACCTTTTGAGTTAGCTAGCACTTCTATCCATTGAGTCAAATCGTGCAGAATCACTAGACCTAGAGCAGTTTGTTGATGAGTTTGACTGAAGACATGGCAATCGCCGTAAATTAATGAAAACTTTGCTTTCCTATTGCAAGTACATTTCTGTCTTCAAAGATCAGGATCTTAAAATACTCAAGATCTTTTTCTCTGTATGCAAGTTTTGTTTGATTGAAATGATATAACTTCTTAACTGGTGCATTTAAGTTTTATTGTGAACAAGCTACAATTTGTGCTACTGTAAGCATTCCATAGACCACAAACTACTACTCCAGGATTACCTGTAACTGTCCTCCCAGTGATGACGCCACGGAGGAAATAGGAGTCATGTCCCCCCAGTTTTCTCTAGGATCGATTTTCGAATCGTCTAAATTCGACGGGAAAATGTTGAGGATGGGGTGAGGGACCCCCATCAAAATTCAATTCTTCTTTAATTAGTACCATTGCTATTCATCGCGCTGTCAAGAGTGCTCATATTTTCATTTATGCTCGCTGTGTCTTAATGGTAGGATAGTCATTTCCTTGCATTGAACTGGGTGTGGCAATCATAGGGCGTGGTGATTTTTAGGGTGAGGCTCCAAGTGTCTCCCCAATCTGTGATGGCTGGCCCTCAACTGGCCCCCCCAGTTCTTGTGGGCTAGAACCGCCCCTGAGGGCATAGTCACTTAGAAAGCATTCAATAAACTGGGAGTGGCACAGATTGTCCCTTTGTCAAATTCTTTGTAGTTTGTATAATCAGTTTAGATGTGGAAGAAAGAGACCTTAAAATATAGCGACCAAAATAGGCACGATTTCTTCTAAAATAGGTATAAAGTTCTAAATTTAAACATGAATTTTGACACCAGGCATGACAACACCAAATAAAAAGTATGGGAGGGGCTTCAAAGTTAACAAAATAGTGATTGATAATGGTTAGCAAAGTTGTTGGCTAGCAGAAAGTGGAAGTGGGCTGGAGCCCCAACCTCCCAGTGATACTGTGCTTATAGATTTCCCAACAGCACTAACATTTTACAATTTTTCAACAACATGTGTGCTAAAGGAGTGCTGCATCCCACAGTAATCCCCATAGCAAAGCCCCTCTGTCTCTAAACTATCATAACTGCTGATATTTTCAAAGTAGCTTTTGGATATTCACATCTTCTATATGTTACTTTGGACTTTATATTTGGCAACATATCATGAACTTAACACCACTCATTTAAGAAGCAAGATTTACAAGGATGCTGCATAGTTGTACACAGCTAAATTCTGTACAAAGGGGGCTCTTTCTTGTGTGAAGGGAATGACAAAACAAAGCATTGATGATATCATGTCCATGGGACAATGGCCTATATTAGTACTATTGAGAATAATGACTGTAGCCTGCTTGTATAAGGACCCCACTCTATCATCCTCATTCATGTATTAACATTACACAGAAAAACCAAGGGGTACACAGGCTCTCTTTAAAAAAAGACAGGGGCTCATCTTCCTCTCTTCTACAGACCTGGTGTTAGGCTGCAGAGGTGTGGTCTAACCAGTTGTCATGTCAAATAGTAGAGATCACAGTTTCTTTAAACAGAAACCTCAAGAAAGCTTAGGGGTGGGGGGGGGGAAGAAAACATATTCTACTCATCACCAGCATGCAGTGTGTATACAGACAATCATAACCATAACATGGAGGGTTAATGCAGTACCAAATAGTGTAGAGTAAAACTTGATGAGTTATATTTAAGGATTGGATATGACCTAGTAAAGAGCATAGGCAAAAAGCAGCACTTATCAGAATATTGAAGATATATAAAACAACACGAAAAGATACAGAAATTCACATTTTGACAACCATAACAAAATAAACTGGATACTACATAGCTAAGCTATAGATCGATGTTGATTTTATTGCAAAGTATACAGCTAGCGAGTAGTGTGAAAGGCAATTCATCTTCAATACATGCATAGGAACTGAATGTAGATATGTATATTATTTATTTGGTACAGCAGGTGAAAAACGAGTATGAGCTGCAGCTGATATAACAGATGTACAAGACAACATGTTAAACTAGTGCCCAATCTCTTTTGCTAGTTCAAAGAGTTGATGTATTTGGACATAATATATCTATTATTTGTGGAATTATTATAGGCTTGGGAAAATTCTTGCCCCCCCCCCATGTAATAAAATGATCTACCTGTTAGGCCTAAAAACAGTGCAACCCCTTAACTAGTAAGACTTCCTTCTATTATAGACCCAAGAGTAAATGGAATGTATACTGGCATTTAGGGATTGGGGACCAGTGTCAATACTTCTATTCTATTGTGACCTCTTACCATAGGATGTTTGCATTTCTGCTGTGCTTGGCCTGTGCAATAAGTTCTCGAAAAAGGGGAATCATTACAAAACTTAAATCATACAAGTCTATTAAAAATCTTGATCTTTGACTGTGACACGTTCAAATTTGCAATTGTCAGTTAAAATTCGTGCATCACTATTCATCAAGCAGTGGTTTACCAGGGCTACAAATACGACTCAGTCATAATCTACTTTCTTCGTAGAGAGGTAAGCAAAGTAGGCGAAAAGGGCAAATGTGTAGGATCCTCTAAAGGCTGCAAAATTTCTCCACTTCTTCAGCACAGCCGCTCCTTCCGCAGCCGAGACACTTCCTGAGGTTATTCTGTTATTTATCGGAGCTAAAAAGTAAAACGTGTAAGGGAAAGACGCTACCAGAATTCCACATCCTACTAGCCAAGGAAAATCTTCTTTTCGGTTTTTGGATAGATAATATACAGCACCCGAAGCAGTAAGGCCAACAACAAGACTTCCAATGAGGGGGGCAATTCTTATGGTAATACCTCTTTGAACTTTGAGCGCGGCTTCGATGTCAATATCTCTGTAGGTTGGGTGTAGATTTGTCACATGCATAGCGGTGCCACCAGCAACCATGCCAGTTCCCACAGTGGCAAGTGTCTTGGTGATTCGGATCTTATCTTCGTACGTCAGAGACATCTTGAAAGGTCTATGTTTAGGTTCTGTGTCTTGACTACCCTTCGAAACCTTGGTGATTATGCTTACAACTAAACTTGGGCGGAAGGATCTCTTGTCAACAATGTTTGTTTTATACCAGCAATGTTGTTGTTGGTGCTGCTCCTTCGCACCTCCTTTCACAATTGTCTGTGAAGGTGCTTGGTGGAAACGACAAGGAATGAGTCTCAAATTCAGTAGTGAACTGTTCGATATTCTCTGTTCGATTGGTCACATGGAGTTCATCTCGATATGAAGTTCATCTCAAAAATATTATCATTGCCGATATCTTCAAGGTAGCCGTTGCATATTTATGCCTTGTGTTTGCATGTTTTGCACTTTGTACGTTGATCCATCAGGGCATCGATCATTCCCATAGCTCTTAACTTTTTCATGATTCTAGTTCTAAAACTGTCTTACAGTGTTGCACAGCAGACAGAGAGGCAAAACACAAGCATATCATTGGAATACATAGACTACAGACCTATTAATCGAAGATTTTTAAAAACGGAGGTTTTGGGCTTTCCTAGAGAAAAAAGGGAGATTTGACCAAAAACTGGGAGATCATGGGAATCCATTTAAAAGTATAAATATGCCTGCAAAGGATTGGCAAACAGTTTATGATAAAAATAATCTCGAAGAGTATCTTCGTCATGATCTTTGGTGACTTTTTTAAGCTGTTAGCAGTAGCAAAAATTATTTTGCCTGGAAATTCATTAGAAAGGAAACACACAATGTAAATTAATTTGAAACGTAAACATTCTCTTTAGAATACTTCAAGCATAGGAGGAAAGTATGATGGAGCTGTGTTTGAAGGATTAGAGACGTTGATTACATATTTAGTCAATTCATCACATATAGTAATAAATTTTGGATTTATGCAGTAGATCATTAATTTTTAGTGTGGTAACAAGGACTCAAGTTATATGTTGGTTATCACAGACATGGGCACTCCATAACATTTTGTGAAAACTCCCTCAAGTCCGTACACCCTAATATACACTGGAAAGTATATGTTCAGGTTTGTGCACTTTAGAAGATTTGCACAACCAAGAGGAAATTTGTACTTACTGAGTGACTGAGAGAAAGTATTGAAAGCCTGGAGTCTTCTAGTCAAGTTGGGAGAGCTGATAGGTTTAGGACTATTGTACACAAGAAATGTATTGACCTATAGTGATTATTAGACTTTAAAGTTTATATGAATGTATCAATTGTCTTAAAGGACAAAGATTCAATATTGAATTTGTTACATTGAATTTGGCTACCACACCTTATTTGGCCAAGTGCTAAATTCTTCACTAAAAGTGCTCTTTTTTGCCATTTTCAATAGAGGAATTGTGATGTTGAAGCAGCATATAAAGGGGAATCCTCCAAGCTATGTGCTAAATGGTAGAAGTCAGACCATATTTGCATCCTCAGCACTCAGAAAGGATGTCTGCAAGAAATGCATAGCTTCATTAAAACAGCTTTTTAGTCAGTTAATTAGGCCATACACTTCTGATATTTTGTCGCCAATTCACTTATAAAAAGATAATTTATGGTATGAATGCTCAAGCTATTTCACTATAAAAGACACATGATTATTTCTTTCCCAACAGATGTCCATTTTCAAGCTATCCTATGCTCAAGAAGACATGTGGTATAAGATATAGGCAGTGTCAAAAATTTTCTTTAAGTTCAAATCAAAACTTGACTGTTCTGGGAAGCAACAAAAAACCAATCAAACTCTCTGCATCCCCAATCAACAGTTATAGATCAAGCAAGACATTTAAGGATGACAGTAGCAGTGCCAATTCCTCTACCCAAACATGGCCTATCATCATAGGAAGTGTGTTTTTGTTGTGCCTGGCTCTTGCAATAATTTTTGGAAAAGAGGAGCCATTAGATATCTTCTCTACAGAAGTACTTCAAGAATTTGAGGAGAAAATTAACAGTACATTTCAATTAGAGAAACAGAGCAGAAATCGAAATGATGCCAAGTAGTGTTTACATCATAGTTTTGTAATTTTGCAACCAATTATTACAAAAGACACTGCAATTGAACTTATTTGTTCTGGAAGTCCACATGCTCTAGTTCCTCTGTTAAGCCCCCCTCTATCCAGTTAACCCCACTTCATAGAAGCAGAGTTAGTAATCCCCCCCTCCTCAAAGTCTGAATAACATCAAAAATAAGTTACTATGATAGAAAGTATATCCCGATAAAAATCAAGCTAAAACACCTATGTACTGTGAACAGAAACTTTGATAACTGATGAAGATGACAATGTTCTTGATGAAGCCTGTTTTGCCTAACCACAGAAAATTTTTTCATATTTCAAAAATTCATGAAGCCCCCTCTCCAATAAGCCCTCCTCTAGAGTTTGAAAACATTAAGCCCCCAAAGGAGTTCACTAGAGAATTTAGTGTTAATGTATGACTCAGAGATTTACTTCATGTTTAAGTTACAGATTTAGCAGTGGCTACATATTCCAGTAATAACTACTCTTTGGTGCCTAATAGAAGGGGGATTGGAATAGTCGGGGCATTGGAAAAATCCCCAAAACCTAATTAGCAGGGGGGTTGGAATAAATGGGGGGGGTTGGAAAATTGCCTTAAATTTAATAGATGGGGGGGGGGGACAGAATGCTAGTGTGATGCTAGCGTGTAATGTGTAATGCTAGTTAAGTGCTAGCATAGAGGAAGTGATGGCAATGAGTTGTAGAAAAAAAGGTTCAATGAAACAATAAATGGATTGGAAAGTAAAGTACTCTAAAAATGTAATTTCTACAAAATATTATAATTTGTCATTTCGAATTTGAAACTTCGAATCAGCAATGCAATAGTTTCATAATTACATGAAATCTTGGGTGGAATTTTTCCCAAAATTTAATAGCCGGGGGATTGGAATAAGAATGTCTGGGCTGGAAAATTGTGAAAAATTAATTGGTGGGGGGATGTCTATTAGGCACTAAAGAGTACCCTCAGTGAGGGCTACCCTTCTCTTTTGAGTTATTCTTTTCTTGTGAATCAATCATAAGCCTCAACTCTACTTGTAGTTGGACAGTGTTTGATCAAAGTTTTTCTGCATCATTTTTACATGAAATTGCTCCCTTGTTTTTAGCTCCAGTATCCAAATTTTGATAACCATTCTTTTCCTTCTCTTAGATATGCTCTACCTTTTATGCAGCATCATTCTTAGAGAATTTATGCACTATCTTTGTATGGAGACTATTTACCTCACATCACGGGGGGGGGGGGGTATTTTGTTTGTATACAAGATTATTTTAACAAGCCAAAATTCAGATTATTTTACCAAGTTATGCTAGTTTTTTTTACATATGCCATTAAGTTATGCCATTTTAAACTTGATGGTATTTTATATGCTACCAACATACACCACCACTTTTTACCAGTAAGCAATTCTACTGGCCTTTATCAAGCAGTTTATTGACTTTGAAGCCCCCCTTTTGTCTGATGGCACAGTGCTTGTATGGTTACGTAGCTATTCTTTTTTTATTGACCCTTAGTCCAATGATATTTCCCATCTAGTGCATTAAAGCTTGTTTTAAATAGACAATGTTATGTTGGGAACCCACATCGTTCAGTGCTTGAACATAATGGTTGTTAGAGTGAAGCATAAGAAAAAATTTCAACTTTCAAGTGACCAATAAAATGATATAAAACTGAAATCTCGATAAAATATTACGTTGTAGCTAAATCTGCAAAGGTTAACAGCTACAAAGAGGAAGTCAGTTTTTGACGGGATCTCGCAAGTCGCAATCGGCCTGCACACGTCCGTCAGATGATTTTAATAACAATTTACCACGTACTGTTGCCACATTCCTCAGGCTGGTTAGAAATATGTCTACGTTCACGATCTATTGCAACGTAGCTACTAATGTACGAATGATAAACCGTGTGTCTTTATAGAAAGGATAGTTTGTAGAATGATTGGGATGCCAAATAGGTTGTTTTGAATATATTAAATATGTAGTGGAAAACTACTCAAACAGATGAAAGATTAGCAAAGAAATGGGGGCGGGGGTGGAAAAATATTTGGAAAAAATTTCAGTCCTCTTGGTTCACCTACACTAATAGCTTAGCTTTATATGTTGATAAATCGTATTCAACAAAAAAGGATACTTTTACTCTTATGTGCTACCCTACACTTGTATATATGGAGGTAAATTCATGAGGTCATTGATACAATAATAACATAGCTTATCTAATTATTTACAGTCTGAGATAGTCCAAAATGAGTTAAGCTCTTTCTCCTCGTATCCTACGAGCAAGCTGAATATCTTTTGGCATAATTGTGACACGTTTTGCGTGGATGGCGCACAGATTCGTATCTTCAAAGAGTCCGACAAGGTATGCCTCGGCGGCTTCCTATAAAAAAATATGAAGCTCAATCAACACTAAAAATAAATATTGAATAATGAAAGGGAATCAATCAAACAGCACAGATATGCTTTTTACAAAAATACCTATGAAAGAAAGAAAGTGCGCCTCAAATTTCTAACCCAAAGTGCTCTTACACAAGTAAAGAAAACAATACAGAGGGCGCTATTCTCTTTAGAAAAGGAATAGAAGGCCTCCCCAATAAACTCAGGGGGTTATACACCGTTCGATACCTCTCGATGAGTAGATTAACATAATACCATCAAGTACCAATCGTTACTGAGTTTGACTAACTGATAGTACGCAACGGCACGTCCTCTTACACTTGTCAAGTAACAAAAGGCCTAAATAATGATGGGCCTATTTTCCGTGACGAAGGCCACGTTAAAGAAGGGTGAAAAGGCTACCTGAAGAGCGCCAATAGCAGCACTCTGAAATCTCAGATCTGTCTTGAAATCTTGGGCAATCTCCCTTACAAGTCTTTGAAACGGTAATTTCCTTATCAGCAACTCAGTTGATTTTTGGTATCGTCGAATTTCACGAAGTGCAACTGTTCCTGGTCTGTATCGGTGAGGCTTTTTTACGCCTCCGGTTGATGGAGCACTCTTCCTGGCTGCCTTAGTTGCTAGCTGTTTACGGGGAGCTTTTCCTCCAGTGGATTTACGAGCGGTCTGCTTAGTACGAGCCATACTTTACTCACCCTATCCCTAGTAACTTTCTTTCACTTTTCCTTTCAAGAGCTTCGAAAACTAGCCTTCCTTTGATTAAAATGATCGAAGCCATAATGAACTTAACAGGTAATAGTAAATTTTGATTGGTTGCTGCAAACGATGATATAACTGGCTTACAGCAGAAATACCAAATCATGATTGGCTAATTGTTTGCAGCACCTGATTGGTTACTCCTTACATTTCCGATCCGTTCTTCTGAGGTCTCGTTCCATAAACTATTGCAAGAAGAGAACTATCAAGTGTTTAGAGGTATTGTTACGCGGGGCAATCTTTCACTTCAACCTGTGTCGCAATGGTAATTGGAGTCTTTGCAAATTGTTTTTGTAAGGGGTGTTACACGCAGCAACGATCTTTGCTACTTGCAATGGTATCAAAATAATTTTTTTGTTCATCCTTCTCCGCTATTTTTAGAACTAAAACCATACTGCGCCTGCGCCAGATGTACGATTGCGGACACAATATAGGCCCTTCAACTAACTCCAAGGGAGCCGTGATCCGCCAGTGTTGGCGAGATTTGCTATACCAATATTGAAAATACATTAGAGATTTGTTTTTGAATCTATTTTTATACGGGTTCAAATCACTTTGAATAAACATACTGTATCAGCATGTTAATTTGTGAGCAAGTCTAAATTCATCCTAGTAAATATCTGCGGATTGGATTTGTCCATTGTCAAGCCCAGAAGACTCGGATGAAGATGGTTTCAAGTAGTCATTCTAGGCTTTACTTAGGCCTATAACTCAAGTGAAAAGTAGTCTTTGAGAGGAACAGGTGTATCCATATGTTTGAAGGCGTCATTTGCTCCAGAAGTATGACTCATTTCCAACAGCGCGTGAGAGTCACTTGTCACCCGATGGCCATGGCATGCGAGGGCCATATCACCTGCACTCTTTTTTATAAGTATTCTTAATTTTTAACTGAGCCTCAATATTCTTAATTTCTTTTCTTTTATACATAATCAATTTAAAAGAACAAAGCGCAAAAGATGCAGCTACTGTGCCGATCATGGCGGGAATAGACACTGGGTCATCGAAGTTCCCACCATGAAAGGCACTTACAGTTTATAATTAACAGTTTATCAAGAAACAAAACCAAAAGAAACTACAAAGAAAAACATTAATGTTAGTGTTAATGACTGTCTCACACTTGATGTCAGGCAATAACATCAGCGAATATGAAGGATTTGGAAAAATTTAAGTGCTAGGTATTGACCAGCGCCGAAAGATTAAGTTCTTAATTTCTTTTTACTTTGAGCCTTACATTATTCTTAAATTATTCATATTTGACAAAAGTATAACGTATTCAGAGGATCATAGGAATATATTCAAATCTTTTGTTAGTGTCATATTTAACAAACCGAAGAGAACAATAATATTTTTTGAACAATAAGAAACAGAACAGATCAATAAATATAAGTAGGTCCAAGATGGCATGAAACTCACAGTTGTTTTGTTATATGGAAATCCCATATATACAGAATGTCTAGGTCTTGGCGAGCTTTGAGCCTCGCATTATTCTTAAATTATTCCTAAATTCCAGCGATTTTGAGCCTTAATATTCTTATAAACTTTATTCATGTAAAAAATGGATGTACTCCTAGGTCTTGAAGAAGCGCACCTGGTTCTGGAGGAAACATCCGACCTGTACTCTTATTTGGGACGCCCGTTTGACAAGATAGGGAAAAAGTAAGTTAATGAGTTTGACCTGCCTTGATTGGCAGATGCCTCGATTGGCAGAGATGATAGGAGTAAGAAGTGGTACCACGGGGATTAGGTATGGAGTGCTTGTGAAGGAGCGTGAATGAGTATGGAGTATAGTAGAGGTCTGGAACGAGTGGCGTGATTGAGAATAGTAGTTTTGAGTGATTTAGCGTTGGAGTAGTACGTGTTTCGAAGAGAGTGTTAGAGAGATATGCATGGAAGTAATAGTTGAGAAGTTAGAGTTTAAATTGCGATTGTGTATATAGTGTGTATAAAGGACAAGTTTATCTTTTCTGTCTTACTCTGTGTTCGGCATCGTCACAGAGATTTTTGGAGGTCCCACCGAGATCATTGATTCAATGTAGCTGTTTATTGTACATGGTGTAAATAGAAATCGTTTGGTCGCAATGGCGAGAGAAGGAGAGGAGGTAGCAATGGATGGTGATCCAGAGAACAGTCGTTCATCGTTCGCACTTTTTCGTCGACCAGATAAGTATCACATTGGTGAAGATTTTGATTTATTCGTAAAGAAACTGTGTTTATACTTCGAAGCGGTGGAGGTAACGGATACGAAAAAGCGCAGACTTGCCCTTCTATTTAACCTCAGTGAAAACGCATTCCGCCTAGCTGAATCTATTGAGTTTCCTGATAACGAGGATGCATGGAAAGAATGGGTAAGTCAACTGAAGTCTTTATTTGACCGTAACCAGACCTTAACTGAAAAGCGGTATAATTTTAATCGCAGAGTTCAGGAGACTGGGGAATCTGTTGATTCTTATGCAGTGGCTCTCAAAGAATTTGCTGCTAAATGCGAATTTCAAGGGGAAGAGTACAAACATAGACTCGTAGACCAATTTATTTTAGGCATAAGCGATAGGTCAACGCAAAATAAACTCTTACAGGAGCCGCCAGCAACGCTAGAGGAAGGACTATTAATCGCGCGCAGGTTTGAAGCTGCTAATTCTACCATGAAAACTTTGAAAACAGAATCAGCTTTAGCAAAACAAAGCGTAGTTAGATCTTTTGCGCCAGTACAAGGTATTAGTGCGTCACCATTGATGAACAATAAAGTTTGTTTTACCTGTCAGGGTTTTGGGCATATAGCCAGGGATTGTCCTAGCCCTAGTCTTAACAGTTCAAGACCGGAGTCGCAAAACGAGAGAACTTGCTTTAACTGTAATAGAAAAGGGCATATAGCAAGAAACTGTCGCGTAAAACAAACTCCGAATAACGTTATGGTAAATCGAACCCAACCTCGTGCTACAAACCGTAGGATTCAAGCGCCACCCGAGTGTTTTAGATGTGGACAGATTGGTCATGTTTCTAGATTTTGCCGAGCTGATTTTAAGGCGATAGAAAGTAGAGAAGAGAGAAGGACTCCAGTAGAGCAAAAGCAAGCTAAAATAAGACTTTCTACTGTATCGGCCACAAATAAGCGCAAATCATTGCTAGTTGAAGTTCAAATAAATGGTCATAATAAGTTGTGCATTATCGACACTGGTGCTTCTATATCTTTAATTAGTAAAGACCAATGGGAAACATTAAACGTGAATAAGATCAGTTTAGTGCCATCAGATATCGTGGCTGAAGCTGCAAATAACTCGACAATTGGGATTCTAGGCAGAGTAGAGTTACCTGTGGCTGTAAACGGTAGTGAAAATATGCAAGAATTTTATGTTGCTAGTGACATTAAAACCGACATAATTTTGGGATTAGACTGGATTATAAACTGTAGGGCGAAAATTGACGCTGCCAGCATGTTGTTGCATCTCCCTAATGCCATAAGTCAACGCATAGCTGTTTTTGATTCGGCAATTACCGACCCCACAGCAGTTGTTTTACATGAAGACATAGAAATCCCAGGACGCCACGAGATATGCCAAACCGCTCGAATTAAAAACCCGATAAATGCTGATAGCGTATTAGAGCCTAATCCAAAGTTAGTCGAAAAAGGCGTTTTAGTTGCGAGAGTTATTGTGACGCCAATAAACCAAAGTGTCCCAGTTCAGATAATTAACCCCGGAGCGCAGCCAGTGAAACTGTACAAGGGAATGAAAATAGGTGATTTGCAAGTTATGGATATTGATTGTAAAGATCCTATACTGGATGAAGGGGGTTGTGATTCCAGCCTGTTTACCGACTTAGACTTTAATATCGAACATCTAAAATCGGAAGAAAAAGAAAAACTGGGCAGAGTTTTGAATACTTTCAGCAATGTCTTTGCGAAAACGTCAACTGATTTGGGAAAAACGTCTCTAACTGAACATAAAATTGAAACAGGGAATGCTGCGCCTATTAAGCAACTTCCAAGGCGACTTCCTAATGCTTTACGACAAGTTGTGGAAGAACAAGTCCAGGATATGCTCGAAAACGAGGTTATCAAACACAGTAACTCACCGTGGGCTAGTCCTATTGTTTTGGTACGAAAGAAGGATGGCACCTGGCGTTTCTGTGTCGATTTTAGAAAATTAAATGATGCTACAATAAAAGACGCATACCCTTTACCGCAAGTTTCTGACCTAATTGACACTTTGTCAGGGCATCATTATTTTACAACTCTTGATCTTGCTTCTGGTTACTGGCAAGTACCAGTTGAAAAAAGTAGCCAGGAGAAAACTGCTTTTGTAGTGCCAGGTGGTGGTCACTATGAGTTTTTACGTCTTCCATTCGGACTTACAAATGCTGTGCCAACGTTCCAACGTTTGATGGCAACGGTGCTAGAGGGACTGAGACCGAGTAAATGCTTAGTGTATATCGATGATATACTGATTATTGGGAAAACATTTGAGCAGCATTTGAATCACCTGATTGAAGTTTTGCAAGCTATTCGTAATGCAGGATTGAAATTAAAGCCAACAAAATGTAGTTTTGCGCAACATGAAGTCAAGTTTTTGGGTTTTGTTATTTCTTCTAAAGGCCTTGCACCAGATCCAGATAAAGTCAAAGCCATTAGAGCGTACCCACAGCCAAAAAATTTAACTGAATTGCGAAGATTTATGGGTATGGCTTCGTACTATCGCCGATTCGTTTCAGGGTTTAGTGATATCGCTCAACCGATCAACAAACTTTTGCAAAAGGATAGTAATTTCCAATGGAATACGCAATGTGATCGTGCTTTTGTTACTTTGAAAGCAGCCTTAACCTCTGAGCCAGTTTTAGGGTTTCCAGACCCCACAAGAAACTTCATAGTTTATACAGATGCGAGTGATATTGGTATAGGAGCAGTATTATGTCAGACTAATGAAGACAATAGTGAGTTTGTAATATCGTACGCATCGAAAGCATTTTCTAAAGCGGAAAAAAACTGGACAACAACAGAAAAGGAATCTTATGCTGTGGTATGGGCTCTGGAATATTTTCACGCGTATGTATATGGTCGAAAAGTAACCATATTTACAGACCATAAAGCTCTGGAATGGTTACGACAGCAAAAGAGCCCAAATGGTAAACTAGCTCGCTGGATCCTTAAACTTGAGGAATATGACTATACAATTGTTCATAGACCAGGTAAATTGATGGGTCATGTCGACGCCCTCTCACGCGCACCTGTACAGTCCATCGCAGTCCAGGATATATCTTATTCTGAAATTGCTCAAGAACAAGAAGAAGAGCCCAGTATAAGAACAGTAATTCATTGGATTCAGAATGATAATAGACCAGATAAAGTTCCAGAGAACAGTTCATCTTTACTTAAAACCTTGTATAACTTATTTGATTCTCTTAAGTTGAAACATCGCGTTTTGTTCCGCGTATGGCGCACTGAAGACACTGACATTGATCAGATTGTACTTCCTGAACAGTTAAGAGAAGACGCCCTTACCAAAGCACATCTTGCTGCAGGACATATGGGTACTGCTAAAACGTTTGCTCTTTTGCAGAAATATTATTACTGGCCGGGATTCTATAAGTCTGTAGAGGAATATTGTCAAAGTTGTATAACGTGCGCTCGTAATAAGCAAGTACCAAGACCTCGTTTGCCTTTGCAGTCGATCAAAATCGTACCGATACCGTTTTATATGATTGGCATGGACATTATCGGGCCCCTTAAGAAAACAAAATTCGGAAATGTTTATATTTTGTCGATAATCGATTATTTCACTAAATATGCCGAAGCTATCGCGTTGCCAAATCAGAAAGCAGAAACAATAGCGCGAGTTCTTGAAGATATTTTTAGTAGACATGGTGCACCTTCCGTAATAATTACTGATCAAGGCACAAACTTTCAGTCTCTAATTGTTAGTTCTATTTGCAAGTTATTCAACATCGAACATCGTCGTACTTCTGCGTACCACCCCCAAACGGATGGACTTTGCGAACGTTTTAATAAAACCCTGAAATCTCTTCTTCGTATGACCGTTAATTCGGATAAGGACAATTGGGATGAGCTACTACCTTCTGCTTTACTCGCGTATAGAATATGCAAACAGGACACTACCGGGTATTCACCATTTGAGCTTCTCTACGGAAGAGACCCCAGAATCGGACTTGATATTCAAGAGGGAGGGGAAGATGAGGTAAGGTTAAGAAAACCTATATCTGGTCCAGCACAATACATAGCAGAGTTAAAGGAAAGACACTTAAATTTTCGAGAAAAAGTAGCTAATCGAATTGAGAGAGCCCAAGAGAAACAAAGACGAAATTACGATAAAACGTTTAAGACAGAGAAGAGCATGTCATTTAATGAAGGTGACATAGTACTATATAAGAATTTTCGTGCATCTGGGTTAGATGAAAAATATCATGGTCCTTTTAAGGTAATAAATGTGATGAAGCCAAATTGCGAAATCGAGTCGTTGGCAACGGGTTTAAAGAAAGTAGTACATTCTAATAATCTTAAGCCTTTTCGCCTTGCCAATCTACAAGAAGAAGAGCTCGTAGAATTGGATGAAAGTGAGGAATCAGAATTGGAAGATTTTGATACTGAAGCCTGTAATATGGCCAGACGTATGAGCGTACAAGATAGGAATGCTAATCGAGCCCACAGGAATTATAACTTGAGACAAACGATAAGACAACCAGAAAGATATGGAAATCCAATCTATGACTACTAACGGGATTTGTACATAGAAGAATTGTTGGGAAAGAACCCTAAGTTGTTGCTGCTATTTACTTTTACTTGCTTGCTGTTCAAAAAAAAAAAGAAAAAAAATTGACTCAAATATGTTTGTTGTGTAGAGTTGTAGCTTTTGAATCTTATTTTTGTATATGTTCATAATTAGCTTGTTTTAGGAGGGGGGAGTGTGAAGGAGCGTGAATGAGTATGGAGTATAGTAGAGGTCTGGAACGAGTGGCGTGATTGAGAATAGTAGTTTTGAGTGATTTAGCGTTGGAGTAGTACGTGTTTCGAAGAGAGTGTTAGAGAGATATGCATGGAAGTAATAGTTGAGAAGTTAGAGTTTAAATTGCGATTGTGTATATAGTGTGTATAAAGGACAAGTTTATCTTTTCTGTCTTACTCTGTGTTCGGCATCGTCACATGCTGATGCTGACAAAAATACTTTCAATAAATTGTTTTACTTCTTAGAAAAAACATACTTTCTTTCATGGTTTTCAATACTCTATCCATATCTTTTTACTTGTTCAAATTCATCGTGCATCCAACCATCTTGGTTAATTTTCTGCAAACTTGCTTAAAACTTCTCTACTTCTTCAAATTAGTATCGAAAAAGTTTCCATACTTGCTTGAAATTCTCTATACTTTCCTCGTTTTGAAAACCAGGAAAGTATGAAAAGTTTTTGCAAGTATAGAAAATTTGAACAAGTATAGAAAATTTTAAGCAAGTTTGCAGAAAATTAGGTAAAAAGATGTTGATAGAGTATTGGAAACCAGGAAAGAAAGTATGTTTTTTCTAAGAAGTACACAGAACTTATTGAAAGCATTTTCATCAATATCGGCACTCCATAATTAGGGAGCTTGTCTCTACAGTTTCCTCCAGGTTGAATTTTTGAATTCGTCCACAGTCTTGTAGAGAGGTTTGAAGAGGTAGGTAGGGGGATTCTAGCAAGGTAAAAGTCAATGTTATCATATCAGTTTTGTTTGCGTTACTTAATTTCATATTTTAATGTATGCTGTGTTAAAACGAGAATTATATGAAGTGCTTTTATGGAGTTCTTTTTTGTGAGCCAGTTTCCAGCTCCTAAGTAACCTGAAACTCCCAGTTTATTTCAATAAGAGAACAACTGCAACAACTTCTTGGAATTATGCTCCGAAGACTAAATATGGCTGCCAAAGTTGGCAACTTCCCTAGTGGAAAAGTCTTTTTACAGATATTGGGTTGTGGTATTGAGGATGCAGCTCCGAGTCTGTTTCTCTTCACTGACAGCAAAAGGTAGGATAACTGTATGTAAGCATGCCGCTTGCTGATATATGAGCAATTGTTAGTAAAATACACGCTTTACTTATAAGAAAGTGGTGGTGCACGCTTCTCGTTCTTTCTTTTGTAAGAAACCTGGCGTACAATCTAGTAATAGATTTACATTTATGCTTCTAAACTTTTAGTCACATTTTAGTTCTACAAGTTTCTTTCTCTTGTAGTGCCCACTGGCGCATAAAACATTCTCTAGTGAACACTTTTAAGTTTTAGAGTGTCTAGTGCTAGGTTCTTATGTATAAACTTGTTTCTTATGACAAATCGTGTACTCGACTGCACAGAAGGGCAAGAAAGTTCAGTATTGGTGTTTTGCAAGCTAGGAGCGCTAGCAAGTAATATACCTTTAAAATTCCAATATTCATGCAAGACACACATCATTTTTACTTGATTTGTATAGAAGTAGCTTACTGGCCAATGTGGAATTAAGAGGGGTCACGCCACAAATATGTGGCGTACAGAAATCCTGCGTTTTTTGCCATGCTTTGCAGACAGAGGGTACCTTTAATGCACCCAACACTTGCGTTTGCTTCATTAGTCTTATAAATTGGTCCCTGCAGCATTTCCATGTTCTATGATTATTATAAAGTAGTTAGTATAATATTTATTATATGATATGAATACTGAAAGTACTTTATTTTAAGTTGGCTACTGTAAGCTAATTAGTGACAACTATTTAAAATTTTATGAAAACCCAAATTAGCAATAAAAACATTACAACTTCTGTAGCTGCACGAGTTTGATCTCCAGGACCTTAGTTCCTTTAGAAATTTGTTAATATCACAAATGTTTTGATAGAAGTAGGAGTTACCTTATTTTATTACCAATGAATTTGAATATCTCATTTCCATATATAGTTGTTCTGACAACAAGTAGAAGTGCACCAGTTCTTTTCTGAATGTTATATGATACATTCATATCCTGATATGCATACTTTTTGTATTATAGGTATCTTTTCAACTGTGGAGAAGGAATGCAAAGACTGTTCACAGAACACAAAGTAAAAATGTCAAAACTGGGCACAATATTTCTAACTCAGAATAAGTGGAGTCATCTAGGAGGCTTTCTTGGCTTATCAATGACTCTTAGAGACATTGGAAAGTATGCCTTATATTCCTTATTTCATGAGTGCATAAATGGCATATAGGTCTAGGCCTATTTGTGAAAAAGAGGACATGAGCATGCATAAGTGCCCTTGTGAATGTGTTTGCCAGAGCAGACACTGTGGCACAAATATTAGCACAAAGTAACTGTCATTGTGAAAAGATCAAAACCTGTTTTTGCTGTTGTATCAATGAAAACTAAAACAGCTTTATCAAAAAAAAGCACAGCTTTGTAGCAAAATAGCTTTAGAATTATTAATCAGAGTTTAAGTGTTAACAATTACAAACTGTTTTAAAATGAAAACAATGTAGTATGATAAACAGTGTTACTAAAAATAGCGAAAAAAGTAATTGACAAGGCCAGTTGCAGACAAAGCTGAACACACGGAATCAAACTAAAATCTAACTTCATGAGTTTAAGCAAAGTGTTGATATATTCAGACAGTAAAACATTTTCACATTTGTGCAAGTGATAAAGATATTGTGTGATATACTTTGCATGTGTAATGATATGATTGCTCATGATTGCTCTTGCCAAATGAAAAGGCATGTATATCTGTTCTTGAAAAGTTAAAATAATTAATGTATCAATACCCCAAAGCTTCTTTATTAACAAAAATTTTCTTTCTTTTAATGTAAACCTCTTTGGCTGTGTTGCATACATGTTCTCTAAGTTTCACTTACTTTTGTAGGATTTCAAATATTTCAATAGCAAATATTTACCAATGCTTACTTTCTTGTTAGTAAGGATTAGATAATTTCTGTCTAGGCTGAATGCCCTATATTTGTTGATAATATAAGACTCAAATTTTGTTAAATTTGTTCTTAGTTCAGTTTCTAAGACATTTGGTTGTGCTTCTTTTCAAAATTGAGCAACAGATGTTATATTCATTAACTACCTCACCAGAATTTGCTTCCCAAAACTATGGGTAGTTGAGTGTTTTTTCATCTAAGGATGAGTGTGTTATAGCAGTGGTTGTACTATTCTTCTTATAAAGTGTGTTTTTATGAAAGCAAAAGATTTTGCATAGAGTACTACTGTCAAACCCTCATAATTCAGATCAGGTTTATCCAGATTTTGATGTACTCTCAACAGAATTACTATGACCAGTTTGTTTCATATTAAAATCTACTAAATTAATTCTCTTTTTCCAGATATTCTAGTCTGAATAAATGCATAAACTAGACTATATACATATTGGTTGATGTAGTGCAAGTACATTCTATTAATTCACTGTAATGCGGGTCAATGATTTTACAAATATTTAAAGAAACACAGGTGTGTTGTTCACTGTGTTACTCTATCCTAACAGCCTATGATATAATCAATTGCTGACCAGACTTCCTCCTGCTGGGAAAGAGCACACCATGTACTCCCATCATCCTAGGAGTGACCTCCAAAGTTAACAGACATTTAGCTGGGTCTTGTATAAATAAGTGGTATCACTAGAAGTTAATTATCATAATTCAAGTTTCCTGTTTGGACAGAATTTGTTAGTCCCATGTGATCCAAATTATGCAATCTTAACTGTATTTCTATTGCATTTTGGTGACTAGATGGTATATTAAAATCTACAAATTTGTACCCCAAGGATGAAGCATTTATACCCTAAGAGGTGGGAGCCTGGACAACAGGGGAGGGCAGCCATTTAGGATGGAGGGTCAGATCTATCAGATATTCTTGTCCATTGGTTAGAATGCAACAAACCTAAATTATTCTGCACTACAGAGAAGTTTTATTCATAATCATAGGCCACATAAACTCTCTTCACAGGCCAGATTGTGACATATGGACCATAGGTTGCCCACCCCTCCTATAGAGCTGTGGTAATATTCTAATAGGATGACTTTAGATGGCAGCCTAGGCCTTGAATTCTCCCCTGAACCTTGTCATAGAACTGCATGCTCCTTTTGTGCTCATATGGAAATAATTTTTTTGTAACCTCTTATGGGTTTTTTCATGAACTCAAATGTAACTTGCTCATTTTCTTTTGTCTTCTTTTTTTAAGGGAGAGTATTAATCTTTCTGGTGCTGTTGGTTTAAAACAAGTAATTGATGGAGCTCGCTACTTTTTGAATAAGGAGAATGTGAATTTCAAAGTAACAGAGTACTCAAGAAGCTGTACAGACCTATTTGAAGATGATGAAATTTCTATAAAGCCTGTTCTTATCTATCCAGGTATTATCCTAAACATGAGTTGTGCTTTATTTTTACTGGTTTAGAGCTACAGTTGAACTTTTACATTTCTGTGAGTTCAAAATATAGAGTGGTCATTTTGATTGAAACTGATAAATGTTGGTTGTTTCATAACAGATATTTGGTTACCCTTGCTGTGAATGGGACTTCTCTATTGTACTCATGTATAAAAAGTCCAGCAGTTGCCTCTCATGAAAGCATGCATGTAGGAGGTGGAGGGGGGATAGGAGTAGTCCCCTATTTCCAGTTCATTTGGGTAGACATTTCAGAAAGAACAACAGTTTTGCAAAGTGTAGCAACAGCTCTATAGCAAGGTTTCTGATTTGTAGTCTTGTTTTCTTAGTTTACATGTTTATATCCCCATAAATATGGAATCATCCTATGTCAACAGGAAACACATCTAAAAAGTTTATTTATTCAAAAATCACAGAAATCAATATAAAATTCAAAAATCACCAAAGAAGCATTTCATAGCTCTTAGGGACCCCTCTCGGTTTTGGAGTCTGGGGGAAATCTGCCCAACCCACCCCCCTCTTGGTGGGCCTGTTGGTTGAGTGAAAATAAGCTTGTTATGTATTTGACAAAATCAATCAAAAGTGCTTCCTTTAAAGAACATAACAGGAGTACCTAAATCCACCACATTAAAGGGGGCATGGGGCAGGGGACATATTGCTCTGACCCCAGAATCTGAGAGAGCCCCCAAGAGTCAAAATATGATTCTTAGGTGATTGTAGTAACATTCAAATTTCATCATGACGTCATCAAGAGCGCTGTTGTGTCATTTACCCCGTGCCCCACGAATGCTCTCAGTGGGTGTGACTGAATCAATTGAATTAGTAGCCCACAACTTTTTGGGTTCAAAAATGCTAGAATTCTTATCGTATGCTGAACACATCGGGAAAGAACACACCAAGAAAACTTTTGAGGATAGGCAAGCTCGAGATTCAAATTACTGTCCAGGAAATAATTAATCATGTACATTCCATATTTTTGAAAAGTGAAAAGTTAGTTGTTACTTGAAAAGGATGGAATTTGAGTTAAAAGAAAGCAGGACAGAAGATTTCAATAGCTCAGAACTGAAATTGTTTATTATCTGAGGAAATATATGACATGTTTAGTTGAACATGTCGTATGACAGAGGTATTCAATTAGGGTTTCCCTCTGGTCACATCTCGAAATCAAGAGTGCTGGGCCTCACATTTGCAGAGAGTAAAGTTGATTTTGGTCTTCAAATCTAAAAGCAATGAAAGCTCGAACTGTGCAAAGGGATCATTCAAAAAGTACGTAGCGGAAAGAATTGTCAGTTTGACCCCCTCCACCCCCTATGTAGCGGCCTGTCACATACAAGCTGATACCCCTCTATTTGTTACGTGACATTCTGGCATGAAACCTCCTCCTTCTAAACCACCATCCTCACTTTTATGAGAATATATTCTATAAGAGCATTAAATAAAGTCTCAAGAAATGCTGAAATTTAAGAACGGTCGGAAATAATACAAGACCCAAACTCCACCAGGTCTTAAATCCTTTCTTTATTTGAGTATTTTTAAAAAGCAATCATCAAAAAGTGAAAAAGTAGAAAGATTGCATTAAAGTTTTGGTGTTATGTAGCAAAAGTAAGTTGACACCCCTACCCCTATATTTTTCATACCATTTTGTTACAGAAATGGCATATACCCACTCACCCACCCCCCACCGTTACGTACTTTTTGAATGGCCCCAAAGTGAAAAACGGCAAAGAGCTGGCACTCATTTGGGCCACTTTGAGATGCTGTCCGGGCCGCTATTTGGATAGGTTTGTCATATGATAGGCCTTTAGCGCTATGGCCTGTTCTATAAGCCTTGCCATAATGACTTAATATACAGAAACACTGGATGACCAAGTGGGATATATCATTGGAAACAGGGGCTGACTGACAGATTCATGTACCACGGCCCATCAACTAGTCGGGCCAACTGTATTGAACGACACGAGGCTTAATAAGACGTGAATATAACAAGTAATATGCTTTAGAAATATACAAAGATTTCCTATGATTTACGGCCGGGTATAGAATCCAGGGTGGCTTAAAGTTTCTGTCCATACAGAGCCGGGGCCCCTCAAGCGTTAGGGCCCTCGTTCCTTGTCCGATTTCCCTGAAACGGTCAGTCCCCCCTGATTGGAAGGATGTCCAATAAATTGTAGAATGCCGCCCTCCTGCCATGGAGGCAGAAGAAGTGATACAAACCATCCAGTTAGTAGACTTGTATACCATGAAGGTGAAAGTAGGTCAAAGGTTAAGCAATTCAATCTTGCGTGCAAAGATAATCCGTATGGAATCCGTATTGCCCGAGTGCCCGAGTGTCCGATTATCTTCCTGCGTTCTCATTGGGCGTTGTACCTATAAAATTGAAAGCGACGGTGGTGCTTTGTTGCAGTTGAGGTGAACGGCGAAGTGGTAGGGCACACAGATATACAGCTGTACTTGAGAAGAATTTAGTAGAGACGAAATGGGTGACGAGGATACCGCAGCTCTTGTTATCGACAATGGATCTGGTATGTGCAAAGCTGGCTTTGCTGGTGACGATGCACCAAGAGCAGTTTTTCCGTCGATAGTAGGTCGCCCAAGACATCAGGGTGTAATGGTCGGTATGGGACAGAAAGACTCATATGTTGGCGACGAGGCCCAGAGCAAGAGAGGTATCCTCACTTTGAAGTATCCGATTGAACACGGAATCGTGACCAATTGGGATGATATGGAAAAGGTAAAGCTCGGACTTATTTTCAAATTTTAAAGACCAGTTGTTCGTTTTATCTCAGTTGTCGCACCGTCAGACTTGGATAACCAGAAATATATCTATGACTTCTTGTTTTAGATTTGGCATCATACTTTTTATAATGAACTGCGAGTTGCCCCAGAGGAGCACCCTGCGCTTCTTACCGAAGCCCCGCTCAACCCAAAAGCCAACAGAGAAAAGATGACACAGGTAATCTATTTGATCCTTCTCAAGCATATGTTATCTTGTAAATCAGCTGTGACATTCATTTTCAAACTAAGACCTCTCGCTATGGTGTCAAGGCAGTATTTGAATGATTTTACCCTAAATTGGAGTTCGTTCTGTCGATGAGACCTTTTGTTGAAGTATTGGTGTCTGTTTTGTATTTGGAGACGAAAAATTCTGCACAGAAACAGGCCCATTCCTCTTTACTTAATACTGTCTCCAGAATTCCCTGTAGCTACGGCATTATGTCGACAGTAATTTGTAATTCATAGTTAATCTACCATGAAATGTTGGTGTCAGCTGTTTCTGGAAGGCAATGCTCTCTATGCCCAGGAAGCTTGCCGCGTTTCAGCCACACAAACACCTTGCTTATTTTGGGTGTTGTTCCCATCAGGGCGTTGTTGCACAACCTTGTTCTTCGGGCATTAGATGATCGTTCTGCAGTTACCTTAAATGGTAGTAAACGTTCGTACTTTTGTTCTTTAATCGCAACAAAGGGAAGCTTCAGAGAATATCGATTAATCACGGAATGCTATTAACGGCATGAATAACAACAATGCCACCTTTGAACAACAAAAGTAAATAAAATAGAGCGATTATAATTGAAACAATAAGATTTACTAGGTAATCTAAACATCCCTTGAAAGCCAAAATCAAAGGCACGCCGGCATGTCCTTTTATTTGCCTCCTTGCAGGGGATGGTCAAAGAAGTGTACCTAAATGATGGTGGATTTTGTCTCTCAAACCGTGTATTTTTGATAAATTTTGAAAAATTTTACTTGCAGGACACTCCCTCCATAACTATTGCGTGTTTTAGAATGCGCTAGAAGAGGTAGCCCCTATGAGCGTAGGTGAGGGCAGAACATAAGGCTGAGATGCACAGTTCCCCACCCTTGGCCTTTGCATTCTATAGGGAGGAAACATAGACAATAGTGTGCTGTTTATTGCTTCAATGAAGTGAGATGACTGAAGTATTGTTTTTAGGCCTTATTCATTGAATTCCACATCCTTAGTGAAGTTGAATCTGTTTCTTTTCAAATTGATAAAAATGCATGCTGTTTTATTTCTTTGACGTAAGTGTCTCATATGATAGTTTTCTTGCATGATTAAATATATTAAGATGATCTAAGAAGGAGAAAAAACAAGAAATTTGCTTCTTATAGAATTCTTATAGACATTTCTTATAAGAAAAGAGTTTATAAGAACATGAGGCTCAAATGGCTGAAATCTTAAGAAAATGTTAAGAAAATCATTAGGCTCATGTTGCCAAATTCATCATGTTTACGTGCGAGAAATTATTAGCTCATTCTTTGCAAGCTCCTTTACAAAGATCGAAACTGTTCTTTGATAATCCTGGTTAACAAAGATCAAACTTTTTATAACAAATAATGGTTGCCTCTTTTAGCTAGTTTACTCCAATAAAAAAATTGTTAAAAAAATTTTCGGGAAAGTTAAGAAAATTGAGGCTCAGACAAAAAGGTTGGTTTCTTGTAAAAAAGCATATTTGTTGGAAATGGCAATTTATAGACAACTCTGTACTTTAACTAGAATCTCTCTTAATAGATACACAATGTAATCTGCACATATCTCTCTCTTGAACTGCACACAGAGTTTTTGAGCTGTGCGTTTTGTGTAGAACTGTACGTAAAATAACCCTTGAGCGTCAGTGTTAATTTTGCCGACTTTTGTACAATAGAATTTCCATAATTTAGCTCCTGGAATCACCCTACTTTATGCCAAAGTGCCAACTTGTCTACTTCAGGGGGGGAGTTGTTGCCCCCCGGGCCCTTCCCACAACCGCCACTGATTGTACGATAGGTAATGCAGACGATTTCAAACCGTTGAAATTCGTAGGCAGGGGAAGTCCCGTTAAGTGTAAAACAGACAGGCTTGAAAGGTACTTCCAAACTCAAAATGTACGTTCATATAGAATTTCATAGCCCCTCAAGTTTCTGACTAGGAATGTTCTGAAAACGAGGATGAAAATGTGAGAGGTATGAATGGAAAGTGGCCCTAACAGTAGTGACTGAAGACTGAAATTTCACCGGAATTTGTTTAGTATTCTACATGAAAATTTATCGGCCCATCTTTATGGTATGAAGTAATGTGTTAGCTCAACATTTACTCCGCAAACATTTTAATGACCCTGCTGGGTCCCTTCCACCCCGAGTTGCTCCTCACTTTATGGCAGCTCATTAAAGTGTGGCGTTACGTAAATTCTACTCGAATTTCTTACCATGCGCGGTTTAGTTGATACGCTTTGGTATAGAAAGATACCTTATCTGAGAGAGCTCTAAAATTGAAAGCATTAGGATTTGTCGAGGTAAAGCTGAGGACCTTTACTCCTTATTCCCACCCCTCCCCCAATTTAAAGGTCTTGATTTGACCTAGACATTTTATCTCCATGTATGATAGTGGTGTTTAGAATGCAAATTTCAGTTTCAGAATTTATCTGCTCTTATTGTAGTTCTAATTTCTCATTCCCAACGTGTATCTTCCCTAAGTAGCTTGGCCCCTTAGATCACTTGTTTCCCTAGATCATTTGATCCCCTATATTCCTCAGTCCGCCCATCTATGGTGATTAACCGACCTGTTTCCTTTGACGCACTGATCCAATACCCTCACGTGTTTAGTGTCGTCCTTTCACAACGTGATGTTATATTACTGTATCGACCTTTCTGCTTTTTCCTTTTAGATCATGTTCGAAACTTTCAACAGCCCAGCAATGTACGTCGCAATCCAGGCCGTACTTTCGCTCTACGCTTCTGGTCGTACCACTGGTATTGTCCTCGATTCTGGTGACGGTGTCAGCCACACAGTGCCAATTTACGAGGGTTATGCCCTGCCCCATGCCATCATCCGTCTCGATTTGGCTGGTCGTGACTTGACTGATTACCTGATGAAGATCTTGACCGAACGTGGCTACTCATTCACAACAACAGCAGAGAGAGAAATCGTGCGCGACATCAAGGAGAAGCTCAACTATGTCGCCCTCGACTTCGAGCAAGAAATGATCACCGCAGCAAGCAGTTCGAGCTTGGAGAAGAGCTACGAGTTGCCAGATGGCCAAGTCATCACCATTGGCAACGAGAGATTCAGGTGCCCAGAAGCTCTGTTTCAACCAGCCTTCCTTGGCATGGAATCAAGTGGTATCCACGAGACCACTTACAACTCAATAATGAAATGTGATGTCGATATCCGTAAGGACTTGTATGCCAACACAGTCTTGTCTGGCGGCACGACTATGTTCCCTGGTATTGCGGACAGAATGCAAAAGGAGATCGCTTCCCTCGCCCCACCAACCATGAAGATCAAAATCATTGCTCCTCCAGAGAGAAAATACTCAGTATGGATTGGAGGCTCTATTTTGGCCTCGCTTTCAACCTTCCAACAGATGTGGATCTCGAAGCAAGAATACGACGAATCTGGTCCGTCAATTGTTCACAGAAAATGCTTCTAGGCAAAACATTTATGAATCTGAACGATTTCTATAATCTCGTATTTGACGCTATTTGTTATTTCTATCACAAATTAACCTATTTGTCATTTTTTCGCAATTCCTAATTTAGTGTATAAAGAGAATCGATTTTCCTGGTTTTCGTTATAAGTCGCCCTCGGATAGATTTAGTATTGCAAGTTCAGGATAAGTAAACCACATATCTTAGAAGAATTCGAACAATTTAAAGACCATCCACTCTACATTGATACAGTGTTATGAACCTGTCATCTGGGGCAAAGACACGTTAAGGTACTTCAGAAGGCCTTTTATGCGGAAAAGGAATCCCTACAATGGCACAAAGCATAAGTACATGGCTGGGGATTTTCTTAAGCTTTCCAGTTTTTGAGGCTGGTTTTCATATAAAATTGCTTCTTGTTAACAGAGAAAAGTGTATGCAAAGTTGGGGCTCAAAGTTGTGCCCAAAGCATTTATGTTCAGTTCTTTTCAGCCTGTGATGTCAACGAAACTAAATCTTAATGATAGTCATTGCAATTTTGTGATAGGAGTAAATAACAATTGAATCATTAATGTTTTGGCACTGTTTTTTCTTGCGTTGCAGTTGACACGAACATCTTAGAAATAGTGCTAGATAATTTGTTGATTGGTTCGTTAGTTAGCTAGCTTTGACATTTCTGATCTGATTTGCAGTGACGGACACTTTGTGGGAGGGAGGGGTGAGTAGGTGCTCGCCTCCAATAATTTTCAAAAGAAATGGAATCTTTAGGGGCGTTGTTGTCCTCGGAACTTCGATCAAGGCTACTTGGGTCTCGTTGCCCCCCCCCCCAATAAACAGCTAAACATCCAAGTGTCCGCCATTTGTGATTCGATTCTTCAAAACTTGCCTTTTCTGTTCCTCGATACCGTGGTACCCAGTCTCTCATCATATTCATTGCTCCATCGTTCTTACACATTGTATAAGGCTAAAGAGTTGCCAGAAAATCACCAACAGATCGAGAACAAGATTGTACACTTTCTAAAAGCTACTGGTTTCACAGAAATGAATCTATTAGAGCATTCTTCAATATTTTCAGGCAGGTCTGTAGAATAGAGGAGTTTGACTGGGCTCAGCCCCCTTCTACTGGGCTCAGCCCCCTTCTACTGGGCTCAGCCCCCTTCTACTGGGCTCCCTTCTCTTTTTCTAGCAAATGTTAGTGTATGAATCAGGACAAAAGAATGAAATCCTACTATTGGACTACAGACGTTCCTCCTAGTAATACCTGCCTAATCAAGATCATTGACCAGTGTGCAACAAAGTTTTGGTGTTTGAAACATTTCCTGGAAATCGCAAGCTATATTATGGACTTCAGAAGAAGGGCCACGACGAAAAGCAGTGTAATTTCTTTTCTTTTCTTGCGACATAGCCAGAATGCCAGAAGACATACTGTGTAACTAAGATATAAGCATACTAATACATAAATTTGAAGAGTATTCCATGATATTTTTTGAATGTTTCGAGACACCGTGTTTCATCATCTGCTAATTGATATGAGTAAATTGGGCTTATATAGTTGAAGGGAAAAGCAAATTGGAAAAACGAGCGAGAAAATCTGGCAAATTTCAAAGGAAATATCAAACGGGTAAGTATGTAAACAGGTTATATTGCCTAAATAAGGGAAGATAAATCTATTTGCCTATATCTCTTGGTTTTGTTACTGGTCCTTTCCTTATATAGGCAAATTGATTTATCTTCCCTTATTTAGGCAATATAGCATGTTTACATGCTTACCCGTTTGATATTTCCTTTGAAATTTGCCTGATTTTCTCGCTTGTTTTTCTCATTTGTTTTTTCCCTTCAACTATATAAGCCCAATTTACTCATATTTATTAGCTGATGATGAAACACGTTGTCTCGAAACGTTCACAAAATATCATAGAATAGTCTTCTTGTTTATGTCTTAGTATGGTAGTGTCTTAATTACACGGTATGTCTTCTGGCAGTCTGATTATGTTGCAATAAAAGAAAAGAAATTACAATGTTTTTCGTCGTGGCCCTTCTTCTAAAGTGTTGGTGCTTGCATAGCAACCCTGTGGCCATTACGAAGAAACATGAATTAATTAGCTAATTTAGAGATAATTGCTATGATATCAGCATTGATGCATACTTTTGCGGTGAGAGGGGATGGCCCCCCAATACTGTTCTATACTGTATTATACATTGAGTTTACTGTACACAACATGCATTCTTTTTCGAAAAATAGCAGCTTTTTACATAAGAAATCATACAATATGGTAGCTTAATAAAAGTTCTTACAAGTGTAGGGAACCCCACTGGCTAGAAAGTTATTACTATATTAAATGTAGTGATACGTTGTGTTAGAAAGAAGCCTGCAGAAGCGAATTTAAGGGGAGGGGGGGACTCTAGGGATCTAAATCACTGTCCTTTCCTTCAAAGGAAAAAAAGTGCATTTTGCCTTGGGAAGTTCTGAAGCTGTTGATTACATTTTTGTTAGGTATATCTGCGTATAGTCATCCTTAAAAGTTGAAAGTATGGTGTGCCTTTTGTACAAGCTAGCTTGGCTTTTTGTGGCTAGGGCCACTGTCCTTGAAAACTCCTAGTTGCGCCCCCGTAGCATGTTGCTGTTGATTATCACCAAGTTTTATTTTACATAGAAGCCAGCAGCAGAGGTATGGACCACGGGCCGTTGTCAACGTCGTCCAATAAAGACAGCAAGATTCATGTTACTACTCATGATATCAGGCGTTCTGCTAGAAATGTTGTTGTCTGCTATATTGCAAAGCTTCGTGACTATCCTGGAAAGCTCTTACCGAAAATTGCGATGTCCCTTGGTGTTCCTAAAGGGCCAATGTTCCGATTGCTCAAAGATGGCCAAGCGGTGACCCTTCCCTGTGGAAAAATTGTAAGTAATACTTATATTGTTATTTTCATTAGTTAGTATGCATACACAGTTGGTATATTTAAAATCGTTAGTAGTATGTTACATATTCAGTAGATCTAAAATTAATACTAATTACAAGCAATGGTACAAAATAGACATTTTTAAATAAGTTATTGCCTGTATGTGTAAAATACAAAAAGAAACCACTACTGTTTTTCGATGAATTCGTGTGTGTAGGATTGTTTTTCAGCTTCGGAAATGATTACTTAGTCATTCTTAAACCGGGCTAGTTTTTCAAGAGCCCTTATGCAGGCTGGGATCCCATTTCAGGCCTTAAGAACAGTAATATTGAAGCGTTTGCTGCGATAGTCTAGATTCAAGCCAGGGATTTTGAGATCTGTTTTACATCATGTGTAAAAATTGCTTGTAGAGGATCTTTCAAGAAATTTTTCATTATGGTTCTCGGGACAAATCTTGTTACGTATCTTTCTTATACATCATAGCTAAGCGGTCAAATTGAAGTAGATGATCAACGTTCAATGTTGACCGAAGCAAAGAATCTTGAATTTTTGAATAATCTCAAATGCACGAGTTTGCAGTCTCTGGAAGGCAGTATTTTTGTGCTAGATTGGTTGCTGCCCCAGACTACATAGTTTTGTTCTGTCGTAGACTGAAGGAGACAGAATGGTTGGTAATACATGTCTATATCTTCATTCAAGTAGGAATGAAGGAGTTACGAGAAAGATTATAACCTCCAAACGAACGATACGTCTATTGCAAAGATTTTTAGATTTGTTTTTTCTGTGCTTCAAGTCGAAAGAATTCGAACTTGGGATAGTAACTGTGATAACTGTGATTAATTGCATTTGTCAATCTTCTGGACCACAACATGCTTGCGTTTTCTTACATGAAAGAGTGCTAGAAAATTTGTGAATTAGGGACAGAATTGTATTTAATAGAGTCAAGATACGAGAGTCGAAGAAAAGGGCTGAGGCAATTCAAGGTAGTTCAAGCAAGTCGAAGAATTATTTTTTATTTTTGTGAATATTTATATGTAGGAATTTGTGGTAACGAATGTCCCGATTTCTTTATTTATACAGGTTACCCCCGCAGAAGTAACAGAAGCACCTATTGCTGGGCCCTCATTTCTAATAGTAGACTGTCCTGCAAAGAAGTACATCTCGGGGGTTGTGGAAAATGAGACCCTTAAAGAGTTTCAAGTTGGTGGTGAAAGGGAGTCTACGATGGTTGTTCATATGGCGGAAGATGACGTCATCAATGATAACCTATATCAAAGTTGGATGTCGAGGTATATAATTTAAGTTTTGCTAGGCGTCTTTTTCCTTTGCATAGGTCCAATACACCAGCAAATTTACAATACCCTAAGTCCTCAAGTGGTCTCCCTCAGAACAGCACCCCTCAGATATATCCCCATCAAATTATTAATGAGCCACCCCCCCTAGAATAGGCCTCCATCTCAGAAGGTTATGAAGACCTTGTTGTAGACTGATTCTCATATTCAGATTATTCATTTGTTAGTTTTATAAGCCCCACCTCGAATCGGCCCTCCTCATGTATAGGCCCCCTTGTAAAATAAAGAAGCCTCCAAGGGTCTAATTTGAGGAATTACGGTATTCCTAAAGAGGTATCTGTTGAATCTATAATCTAGTAGAGGCGTGCGTAGAATCTCTTAGTAAGGCCGATGTCCATGAGAGCTTTTTCGCGCGCTTGGGTGTAGTGCCTAGATCTCAACATGCGTACTTAAAAGCAGCTGGTCTTGATTTTGCATACGCTTTGAACGCCAGAAAGTTGAGCTTATCAACTTTATCAAATAGCAGTTATATTACGAATTGTCTTATTATTTCATTATTTTCATGGGTTTAGTATTGTCCTATAATGCCGGTTTAAAGCAGGGAAGTAAATTGACGTATATTTTTAGGGGGTGAAAGGCTTAAATTTTCCGACTGTCGAAGGTCAATACAAACTTTTTTATAAGAATATAGTCTATAAAAATATTATCTATAAGGCTGAGCGCTGCTGAAAGTTAAGAATAATTTGAAAATAATGCAAGGCTCAAGCTTCGTGAAGAATTGGAAATTTTTGTTTACTTGAGTTTCTTTAGAAAAAACTCGAGTGTGATTTTCACTTACCCTATCTGGGAGTCATTACTGCATGATGCAACTCAGCAACTCTTTAGGGAGTTTCTACTAAACACTTTTATTGTACGAATGAAGTCCATACGAATGCTAATGTTGAAAAATCACTGAGATTTAAGAATAATTAACGGATAATCTTAGACTGAAAATCGACAAATTTTAAGAATATTAAGGCTCAACAGATAATTAGATATTGCTGTAGAAAAGTGTGTAATCACTTTGTATGAAGGCCTTAGCTTTATTAAACATTTGTTAATATAACCTTGCACATTGTCTCATAATTAAGTTCTGTTTTGCGAATTCCTTTCAATCGTTCAGTTGTATGGTGAAGTTTGTATCTGTCTTAAATTTGGAAGATCGAGCTTAAAGACTGTTAGTTCGTGCTTCAAATTATGTTGTCACAAGCTCAAATATGTCACGACTGATTCAATTCTTTCCTATTGAATATTCATATATACGTACTAATAAATAATAGTAATGATTTCAACTTCAACCTTGCTTTTTCCGAAAAGCATTAAATTTTCAGACTACTCTCAGATTTTCTGACTAGTTAAAGACACATTCCCACACCCCTGATGTATTTGCATTCCTGGTTTTGAAATCTTAAAGCACTACAGTTCTACACAATTATAATATTTACTCTCATTCATATCGTATCAATTTTACAAATCTCATTTTCTATAGCACGAAAAAGCGGAAATCTCAGTTTTTAATCTACCATTTCAAGTATCATAAATTTACAAATATTACATTATCGCATAATAGCAATATCATATATATTGGCTTCATACTATTGTCTTTTATGATACTATAAGTGCAATGTATTTGATATTGTAGTCCCTAAGCTTTGGCTGTAAAGACACAGGGCCGAAGGGACATCCTCGGGGGGAGTATATTGTGTTCTCAATCGAAGGGAATGTATGTGGGAGCAATTGTGTAGAAAATGCTACCTGTAGAGATTAAGAATACAAAATCGCTTTACAATGCCGAATAGAAGGTCATTTAATACAAAAGCCAGAGATTTAGTTGCAGGATATGTAGAGATTTTGACGAATAATTGGCTTTATCTTATAATGCGCACATAAAATTATTTTGCTTTTGCATACTTTTGTATATGATTGACCTGATTTAATTTTCTTTTATGGTATATTTCAAACAGGTACTTGTAAGTGTATAATTTTATGGCAATTGTTATTAATAATTGTCGTAATTATTCCTATAAGTGTTGTTCTACTTATCATATATTTTGGTGGACTGATCCAGATTTAATGGACTTCTGGTCATGACTTTTCCTTTTTCCTTCTTTTCTTTTGTTATTGTTTTGTTGTGGTTGTTAGTACATTGCCTAGCATTGCTGAAAAAGTCAATTTTATAATGCCAATTATGAGAAAGGTGTGCGAATGAAGTTCAATTTTTATACTCAAATTATGATGCTTTGATCTTTTTATGTCGTTGCAAAGACAGTGCCGTTCCAAGAAGTTTGCCTACAGAAATGCCATGTTCTGGTTATATGCCGACAAAATGTTTGCTTGGGGAAGGGTGTGGCACCCACCGCACCCCGCCGGTCCTGTGCAATGATCTCAAATGTCTAGGCCTGTCAATTGCACATTTTTTATAAGAAGCAAACTTTCTCCCTTCAGCCTGGATGTTTCTTAATATTTTGGTCTAGTCCAGCCTTAAATGTTTCTTAAGTGTTTCTTGAAAATCCTATAATAACAAGGCAACTGTGAGACGACTTATAAACTTGCTTCTTTTGTGAGCTAAACGTGTACTCACTTGAGATTATTCAATGCCTTTTGGCTCTCAATATTTTTTCCATAATTCATACCAGGAAAGTTTTCGCTAGAAATGCAGTTATGTAGACTCACAAACATTATTATTCAGTTTAGCATATTCCTTACATTATACAGTAGAAACTACCATTGATTGGAGCTTATTCCGAATTACTGACTTTCTGATCTAAAACCCGGCAAACATTTTCTCAGAGATGATTCTATATTCCCTAAATTATTGGGGTTTATAATAGTATATTGATAGACACATGTTATAACTGAAGTAAAACTTAAATTGTATATAGATATTACTGAAAAGATGAGAAGTAGACTTGTCTCACATAGAGTCGTCGGGAGATTTGTTGACAAACTAATGGATTGTGTCTAGTTTGGTTATTCAAAAGTGCTGCACCTGATAGTTTCCTATGGAAGTCTTAATAGTTTGAAATATTCTGAAGACAATCTTAATAATCCTAAAGCCAATAGTTTTCGTCATCTGCTGCAGCGTTTCTGAATCATTCAAGCTGGAAATGATAAAGTATTTTATCCGCTTTTTATCGCTATTCAATTGTGTACTGACAAACCTCTGCAACAGTGGTATGACCCTTTACAAGTCTAATTGTTTACAAATCTAATTATGTAGAAAGAAAGATTTTGGTTTTCTTTTTCATATTATTCAAAGTTTTTCCTTTTTGTAGATAGTTACCTTGAATCAGCTTTTTTATGTAAACTATTGTAAATACCAAACTGTATAGTATTTAGCAAGTAAATAAGTTAATAAATAGTGCATTTCACCTCTCTGCGGCATTGTCTGTGTTTCAGTCAACTTAATTAGGGATCGGTCATCAATTTTTCCACGGGAGGGGGTGGAAGGCATCTGGGAGGGGGTACCAAAATTCTGCACACTCAGAGGGCGGGGGGATGAAAAATAAAGAGCATTTCAAGAGAAGGACTATGGAGTTTCTTCTGAAGTCCTGGAGTGGGGATCAAAATATCTACATAAATCTGAGAGGGAGGACGAAAATTCCATCAAATATATCAGAATGTCTTCCACCCCCTCCCCACAAGTAATTATTTACCCGTCCCTTACTAGTTCATTTTGTCGCTTGAAAATTTCGATTTCTCATTCGATCATTTTTTACCTTTTCTAGTTTTAACAAAGACACATATCATTTGATACTTGACAAACGGAAATTAAGTCAATGCCCTTCGGTTTACGGAACTCAATTCGGAATGCAATACCAGTTGAATCATTTGCACCCGTTTGTGTTTCCCTTAATAGAAACTTGGAGAAATGTGAGTTTCTTTGTTTATTCAAGCAACTCCGTTTTCGAATTTCTCCTATAGAACTTGCCATATTTACAAGGTAGACATGATGTTTTTTTCAATTTTTCCTTGTTATTCTTCATGTAACTCTCGTTCAGAAGAGTTCTTTTTGCTAAAGATGGACAGCAATTTTTAAAAATATTCAGTTTTCAGGATAGAGGACTATTGATCTCTTCTCAATGTGGGGAATCCTAGTTTATACCAATGAAAGTTTTTATATGCATTAGTGGTTCAAAGTGTTTTATTAATGATTAAATTTTATTGTTATGTACCCCTTACCTTAGAAAATGTCATTTATTGTTTTGTTTGACTAGAATTCACTCATAATGTTCAATATTTGTTTTGATTTTAGACGTACAGCTTTTGTAAAAATACTGCAGAAACAGAAAAAGACTCAAAAACCTATTTGTGTAGGAACCTTTCAAAGTTTAATTTAAGACCTAAAAAGTCGTTTGGAGTTGATTCATCAGATGAACTAAAACAGATTGACATTGAGCAACTCGTAAAGGAAACCATGGAGATTTTGTCTGGTTCTTCCCATGAAGAAAGATCAGCCGATAAAAAGAAGGGTAATGAGGACCTAGGGACCAATGGCTGCGAAACTTTGAAGAAAGATACAAGCCATAAACGGATATTGGAGAATAGTAAAGACGATCAATTTGAAATTTCTCCAGCTAGAAAAATTTGTAAGTGTGTAGGAAACCCTAGGGATGTCCATTCGTCTTCTAAATTATTGGCAGGTGAGGAAAAGGCCAGTTTTACGATAGAAGGAAGCAAAACTGAGAGTAGATTTCCTTACGTAGTATTTCTTGGAACTGGCTCTTCAATCCCATCTAAGTATAGGAACGTATCTTCGATTCTTCTTCATGCGAGGTGAGTTTTCGTCTATGTTTGTTTGCAAGGTATTGCTTGTTCGCTCAATTTTTGTAGGTACTTAATGTGACTTAAATGCGAGGTAGAAGGGACCTGATGTTCATTAGTCCAATGTACTGACAAATAGATGAAAAATAGAAAAGAATGTAAGGAATCATTATTTCCAGGGATTGAAAAATGATGACTAGTTAACTAACAATATAACGGTTAGAAAGACCAGAATCTCTTCGTAGTGAAATTTTGAGTTGCGATAACCACAAATTGGCTTAAATCATCAATGTCCTATTGCAGCCCTACGTCAACTATGCTCTTAGACTGTGGAGAAGGGTCATATGGTCAGGTTGTAAATCATTTTGGCGACGATGCATTGGATGTGATTCGCAAGTTGAAAATGATATTCATATCACACCTACACGCTGATCATCATCTGGTGGGAGGATTTTCTGTATTTTTCCATTTTTTTCTATTTTGATGTCTGATTCGTATTTCTGTGCTATGTGGTCATCCACATAGTACCTACACACATATTTTGGAAGATTTTGGCTCCCTCCCTTTTGTACGCAGTTGGACACATTTCAGACTACCTAATATGCCTCCTCCGAATTTTCACATTTACCCCTTCCCCATTGGTATTCAATGCATGGGATGACTTTCAACCTATTTTTGACTGCCGGGAACCACATGGCCTTTGATATGTAGGGCCAGAGTTAAGGTGTTATGGATGTATATGCACACTGTATGGATACAAATTGTCAGGGCCCCCTCTCCCTTGTACGCAAACATACGTCACTTCAGTACAGGACGAGAAGCTCTGTAGTACGCAAACATACGTCACTTCAGTACAGGACGAGAAGTTCTGTAGTACGCAAATATACGTCACTTCAGTACAGGACGAGAAGCTCTGTAGTACGCAAACATACGTCACTTCAGTACAGGGCGAGAAATTCTGTAGTACGCAAATATACGTCACTTCAGTACAGGACGAGAAGCTCTGTAGTACGCAAACATACGTCACTTCAGTACAGGACGAGAAGGTCTGTAGTACGCAAACATACGTCACTTCCCTCGCTATCTTTTTGCGTACACACCATGTGAATAATCACTTCTTTGAAAGATCACCTTGATAAGTTACAATATTATAAATGGGATGTAAAAATGCACAAGAATATTGACCCTGTGGATTTTATCCCTTGTTTACAGTGACTTTCGCTGCAATAAAGGATTCTCCATATTAAGTTTTGTTTATATAGAGACTAATTCCTTCGATAGTCAAAGCTAATTTCTTCGAAAGAGAGCACACTTTTTAACTCTTCTCTCTTGTTTATTCAATTCACCTGCTCTCAAGAACTTTTGCCATTTTTGTTAAATTTTACTGAGCCTAGCTTACTGCTTATGCTCAGCTTAAGGAAGCACATTTTGTATTAGCATTCTTCAAGGTTTTTGTCCGCTCAAGTTTAGTCATTCTTATGGTGTTAAGCTCTTTGTTACATGCGTCCTTATTCCCATTGCGTTTTATGTGGCACGGTACGTTGTTGGCAAGAAACTCCCTTAAATATTACACAAGTATTTCCTATTTTTTGCATATCTTGCTGATAATTGACATCTATTGATGTCACATATCATGTTTGTACCCATGCTCAGTAGCAACCAGCAGGTTTTATTTGCACCACAGGCAGTGCCAGAGCTCCCCAACTAATTCATTATAATTAGTAGGATTAGTTTCCGAAATTGTATTCGGGGAATTTAACGGTTTAAATGTATCGTTTTTTTTCAATTTTCAACACGAATAACGATTTGAAGTTTATTTCTAATAGACAAAATACAATAATCACTAAATCACTAATTGAACAACATTGAGATGTCTTGCCTACCACGTTTATTTTTGCACCTGTCTCAAAATACAAATTTTATGGTTTATTCGAGGGCATAATTAGAATTTGAAAGTGGAGGCCCGAAGAGTTGGAAAACGACGTGGTATGATGGAACAATTTTTTGGTGACTGTTTGTCTAATGTTATTTTACCATCTTCCAGGGTGTGATCAGAATCTTAAAAGTACATTGGAAGCAACTTGGTGAGGTAATTATTCAAAAGTAATTGTTGATAGGTCATGTCTCTGAGAGATGCAGCAGTCATATCAAGTTGAACATCCTATGGGCATAAACTTTTGTTTACCCCTTCTTCTTAAGTGGTTTGGGGATATATTATCCATTTTGATACAACACTGTTTAATCCTTTTGCCCTTTAGTAAGCCCTTTGTCTCATTTAGTGCTATCACCCCTTTATGATTGCCTATCCTGATATTTTCGAAAGTTTTTAATTCACGGCTGATTATGATTTTTTATGAGTTCTAAGCTCGATAGCAGTTGCCAAGTCTTAAATAATTTCTACATTCTAATCTGCTTTGATGAAGCCAGTTCTTTTACAATATGTTCGCCAGTTAGGCGCAGATTAGCATCCCGGAGGAAGTTTTTGATATGAACAGAAATTAGTAACTCTGTTTTATAAGAGCCAGATATTTTTCCCAGGCGCAATGTTCTTAATTGTTCGATTATTTTGTGTTCAAATGTTCATATAGCTGTTCTTATTTCAAGAACGACTTTTTCGCAACTATTTGAGAAACTATATGCAGTATACAATTTTAAGACATTCGACCGGGCTACTTTTGACAGTGCAACAACGAATGCCGATGTTTATTAACAACCCCATCAGAATTTTATTGCAATAACAATGTGTGTAGTTAGTGCCTATACAAATTCTCACCTTAGGTTGAGTATGTTCTAGCTGTGTTCTATGTTGGTAAATGGAGCCTTGGTATGCTTATAAAGCGTACTCTTCTAAAAACAGTGTGCGCTTTTATTTAAAACGTTAGGAAGATAACTTTATATCAAACATCGAATAACATACAGACTTAGATAAAACTGATCTAGGGTCAAAAATCGAAGATTCACCTTGCTGTTTTGAGAGAGAGGCAAGTCAAGGGGACCGATTTATTGCCAATGTGAATAGTTGATTTTGAGGGCTCTCCTTTATTTCTTTCTTACTTGGCAGCTGTTTACGGACTAGCTGATGATGTTACTGATTACTATTGAAAAAAGAGAGATCCATGCTCCAACACTTTGCAAGTTAGGGAATTCGCTATTGAATTGTGTCCTTGTAGCCATTTTTAACATTCTGATTTCTTATTTATGCATGATCACTTCTGTTATTCGTTTACTCTGATTTGCAGCAAAACCTGACAAAAGTATGAATTTTTATCGCTTTTATTTTCCTGACAGAAAAATCCTTCATCATACACTCCACTGTTAATTGCTGGCCCACAAAGACTAGCCACGTGGCTGAATGAGTACGCCACTAGCTGCGAGAGTCTGCGATTTCGGTAATCCTATCATGTTTATTATCGCACTGTGGTATGCTGGCAAAACGTAACTGATCCTTTAAGCGCTATGTAGGAGGCTTTCTCATATGCACTGATGCAGATTACTATTAAATGCACTATGATTTTATCTAAATATGGCAATGTTACTGTTCAGTGCAATATTGTAGCTATTAAGTGAAAAATGCAGATCAGAATAGACAGCAAGTGTGCATGTGATATAGCTGTTGGTCAGTAGCGTAACATAACGGCAGTGGGCCCTTGGAGATATTATAGTTGTAGGCCTTTTCAGGCTTAAATTTTTTCGCACATTAATAAATGCTTAAAAAGACTATTATTATACTCATATATAATTGCTAGGCATGTTCATAAACTTTTTTACGTTTGGTTGTTGTCTAGTTAAAAGTAGCTAATTATACGTAGTACCAACTATTAATAATACATATGTATTAGTAGAAAAAGCATAACTTAAATTCCGATGCAACACATGCAATAGTCGCCACCCCAGTGGTTTGTTTCTTTCTTTCACTTCTTTGTAAAGGATTTGACTGTCCCTTGAAAATCTGCGAGAGATCCCGCTGGGATCTCAGAGGCTCGATGGCCTTTAGGAGTTGTGTTAACTTCAACATATGTCGATTACGCTACTGCTATTGGTTGAGATTGTGACGTATTGGGTCACTACTTTCTGATTTTATGTTTTTCTGATTTTTGAAATACTAATTGCATTAAACCTTGGTATATTTAATTATTGCCAAAAGGGTAGTCTAACAGTTTTGTACAGTAAAGAAACCTTTGCTTATTGATTTAGATAAAGCGTAGTTTGTAAGTAGAAGTTCACAAAGTTTTCAATCAAATTTTCTGGCCATTTGCGTCAGCCTTTGAAGTTACCATGTTGTGAGACTGTTTGGTTTACTTTGGTTGGTGTTGGTGAAAGCCAATAAACAGGCAAGTAAAGTCGATTAGCAAATAGTTTCGCTTGAACTAGGTACGAAAAGATGATCGCTGTTCCTTCTCGTGTATGGTGGAGTATCACTATTGCCAAAGGAATTTTGATTATATTTTGGCAGCAATAAAACTGTGGCTTTAGTCTGTGTTTTTTTTAGTTTAAATAAGAATTGCTTTGACAGATTTGAGTTGTAATTTCTACTTTATTATATTTCAGCTTTGTCGACTGTGCACCATTGTCCCATTACAGTTCAAGCTGGAACCTCTCGAGGGAGCTGCCTGAATTTTCCGAAGTAGGTTTATTTGGAGATGCATATCACCTGTCTGTCGATCACGGTGGGATAAAATTCATGAATAGTTTGAATGGAAAGATATAGAGTATGAAATTTATGACCTTTATGAAAAGAACTGATCATATTTTCTACTCAGTTGTATTGTTTATAATATGTCATATGGAGATTCATTTACAGACTTATTCTATCTCTCTAGGAAATAATGAGAATTAACTGCGTTGACTTAACAATTTCAAAATGTCACTTTAATATGATAGTAGCAAGGAACAACATGATAAGACTGAAACACGGAGACTGGACCCGTGTGTAAAACTGTATATTCACATTTTTATTTATATCTATACCAGTAAAATCGTTGACGTGGTTTTTTATTTAGCTTGATAATGATTCTTTGGCGACATCGAAACGTTACTGAGCATAGTTACTAAAGCGAGCATTTAGCTTTAAGTACTGCATTGCACTCTGGGATTGATTTTCAATTGGCTGATAGCCCCTATTGCTGCATCTTCATTATGCTTGGGTATAAATTAGCATTGTTTTGCATACTGATTAATATAATGTTCAGATAATTGGTTTTGTAGATTGACGCAGTACCAGTAGATCACCACACTGAAGCGTATGGAATTGTCCTAAAGCATAAAGATGGATGGAAAATTACATATTCTGGTGATACAGAGCCATGCGAAAATCTAGTTGATGCAGGTGAGATGTTGAAATTTGCTCAAAAGTCTTGTGTTGTTTTAGTTTAGCTACTCTCTAGTGCCGCGTAAATTTGAGGGGGAGCTTGTTTATTTTCTGAAATTCTTCCCAGCCACCGAGCTTATTAATACCACTTCTCGTTAGTCTTCCTATTTTCCAATTCGAGCAAAATTTTTTGCCAAGGAAATTATGGTCACAACCTTAATATTCTTCTCTAGAAATACCATTGTGATATTTTTCTGTAAACGATAAGTCTATAATTGTGATATAAGACCACAGGACTATTTGTTATTTAGTTGCGCCAATGTTTCGCTGAAACTGTATCATTGCAGTAACTTTGGACATTTCGACCTCATTAACTTTGGATGAGCTCTCTTACAAGTTTAGTGCCAAAGTTACTTTAGACTTACGCAGGATAGCATTCAAATGCTAAGAAAACCAATTTTCCAGGCAGTAGAATGAAAGAATAATAGCATCACAGGGTCCATTCGTTTTTAGACACGTCCAAGAGCAAACACGCTTGCAATGGAGAGCTATAAGTATTTCTAAGGATAGAATAGTATATTTATTTCTAAAATATGTATAGTATTAAGTAAATAAATATACTTAGTAAATAGAATATTTAACTATATTTATTTCTAAGGATAGTCTAGTATATTATTTAGCGTAGCATTTTTAAGATCGTCAGTGATTTTTGATAAACTATCAATGATCTTTAATGCTGTCATCTTCTTTTCTTTCTTTTTACTCAGCACAGACCTTAACGATAGCATCATTTTGTTGACTTCCTATTATGTTGAAGCATTTGAACTAATGTTTCGTCATCACGCTTCAAATGATACTGTATAATGTCAGGTATTGCCCGATTGTGTGATGTAGTATGTTGTGTACTAATATGGATGTAAGCAGGAGGACAATGTAGCTCCCATTTCATGTTTTGTGCATGCAATAATAGCACTTTTTACGGTTTAAATTTGCATTTACTGGATAAGTCTTGTGCAGGGAAGGACTCTACGTTGTTGATTCACGAGGCTACATTTGAAGATGGAATGGAAGAAGAAGCAAAAGAAAAGCACCATAGGTACTCATATTTTATCATATTTAATTATAAATTAGCATATTTTAGTATAGTAGAATATTTTTCATCGTAAGTTAGCACATTTAGTCATCAGTTAGCACAGTTTTATATTGGTCATTGAACTCGTAAGTGTTTTGGAATTTCAGTGCTTTTACCGTATTACTGAGGTACGTGGGTATCTAATATTTCATTTACCTGATCTTGTAAAATGTTGGCATCTTAAGGATGTGCAGTGGTCAACAGCTCTTGAAGTGACGATGGGCGTTAGAAATGGGTGAGAGTTGTGGAAATTAAGTGGTGTATAGCGAACTTCCACGTGATATAAGGCAACTACACTGTACGTCCCTAAATTTAAAGCACATATATGATTTTTAAACCTTTCTTGCCCTATATTTTTTGTTGTTTAGTGACTTTTAGCAATTACTGTAAACACACATTTATGTCTACATATAGTAAAGGTTTTTAAGTAGCGTAGTTTTTAGCGTTCTTTGTGTCGTGGGTGCATCTCTCTACTTGGGGTAGCCTAATGGCGGCATGGCATTTTTGAAACCTAGCGAGGAAGGAATTTTACTTCATATATATTGATACGGCTTTAATCGATACAAGGACCCCATTAGAGCATGCATACGGAGTAAATGTACCGATAATTAATATTCTCTTTCTTATTCTTAGACAAGTATCCCATTGGTGGCTGAAATATATGTAAATGTATAGCCATTTATTTTAATAATAACAATGGTGAGGTCCCATGCTGAAATGCAGAACAGACTGTTTTGTTGTGCTTATCTAGCAATGTTTGTATCGGCAGCCAAGATTCAACAGCGTATGCCTAGACCCAATATCAGTCCTGTCATTCCATAATTCGTTATGGTCCATGTTTTGTCAAAATCATTAAGTACCTTGATGTCTCTTCGTTCAATTTTTCAGCACTTGTGGCCAGGCACTGGAAATAGCAGAAAGAATGAACGCAAAGAATGTCCTTCTTACTCACTTTAGTCAGCGGTATGCGAAAATTCCAGTAATGAAGAACTGCACACCCGTTGCAGTGGCATTCGATCACATGCAAGTAAGCCATCCTGTTTATTGTTTTGGTCATTTTTCCGTAATAGTCCTTAAATGGGTATATTTTGACGGGATCTCTACGTATTCCTTAGAGCTAATTTGCATATACAGTTGTCATATTATGTGTAAAAAAGATTTTATCTCACGAAGTGCTGCAGTTACCTGTAGCTAATTGCAGTGAAATATTGGTGACATTACCTGTTGTTTAGTATCAAGATTTCAGAAGATTTAAGGGAGAAGCGCAATACTTGCTGTCCTCTGTGTAAATCACTTTCTTAGATTGACTCTAAAGATGAAAGTGAGAACATTCTGAAAATTCTGCAGGGTTTTTGTTCAGAAGGCAGTATTTCAGGATTTTAGTGAGGGATGTAGGAACCGGGGGGCCAGAGGGGCCATACCCCCCACTTTTTAGCAAACTATGCAAAAGTGCCCATCTGAAGCCCAAAATGGGCGAGGTAATGTGCCCCTTTTAGCACTTGGCCCCCCCACTTTTTAGATGCTTCCTACGTCCCTGATTCTAGTGTGTTTTTATTTGGAATGCTGACCAAGTGTTATACCTTTTCAATGTTTCACTCTCTGACTTATAAGCGTGAACGTGATGCATTGTGAATTAGCTGCAATATGTTCAGAATATAATAGTATATATTGGTTACTTTTTTATAATTTTCATATTGTAGCTAAATAATATGAAGGACCCCTTGTAGACCAGTATTTGCTGAAGGGCTGCCCTCCTAAAATTATTTGAACAAAACAAAAATTGGAACACGGCTTCATAAATCTGTCTGCTATCGTTTTTAGGTTCATCCGGACGACATACCAGAAATAAGTAAACTGTTACCAAAATTACAGCTGCTTTTCCCCGAGGAGAGTAGATGATAACGCTTTAAATCGTGAGTTGGGATTTTTATGAATTATTTAATTAGTATTCGTTTGATTTTGTTCTGGAATGATGTCTTCCAAAGTCAATATGATATCCGTAAAAATGATCCTCCATCAGGGGGGAGGAATTGCGGGGGAATCCTGCGGTCTATAACACTGCCTTTTCTCTTCAAAAGAATTATCGTGTCCTTGAAAGTAGCGAAGTAATGAGCGTTGTCCCTTTTCTAAATTTAGACATATTATTCCAAGCAATATCTTAATGAAAAGGTTTTAGTGTGCCTTTTTATGGATAAGGGACCCATAGCCTTGAAAATTCCTAGCTTGGCCCCAATCATCGATTTTGTTTGAAGAATTAAATGTGTCAAAAGTTATATTTTTGTGAAGAGAAAGGTTCACTTTTGTACAACTAAACATGTGAAACATCGCTAGCTACATGGCTTCAACTACAAATTAGCAGCACATTCTTCAATCAGTGCCAAAAATCCTTCAAACACCCATTGAATAATGCAGTTTATTTGACAATAGTAAATTTACGGTCAGATTTGACGGCTAGTTATCGCCCCCCCCCCTTATAACAATGTTGAGGTAAGGGCTTGGTTGCTTGGGTGTTATTTGAGAATGATTCGACGTGGAAATAATGATCCTTCAGAAAATGACCGCCTTAATTAGAACTTGTATGGGCACGAAACAAAATATACGAGTGCGGATGATGAGAAAAGTTTCAAGATGCACCATATTCTGAGCCTGTTATGTGTTTCCCGCTCATTGTTCACCCAGTAGAAAAGTGGTAGCAGGTATCAACACTTGGGATGTTTAAATCATGGCAGCGCGGAAAGGGCCTGGCCACACTAACTTATTTTGCCGCCGTTCCATGATAAGTGCTCCATCTACCAGGAACTCCTTAATATAAAGAGTCATATATGGGGCTAACCTTTTCTCAATTATTATGTTTCGGCAACTTGGGGCATGCTGTTAGAGCATCAAAAAAGCTTTCTTGGTTTTTGGAATGTATGAGGACTAAAACCCGTGGGGAGCAAACTGTAAATTCAGCAAAGGATAGCAGAAAAGCTCTACAGAAATATTATGAATGAAGTTGATTTCTTCTGATAAGAAACACCGATTACATACTCAAAGAGCATACGATGTATCAATCTGGCAAATAGATAAAGACCATAAAAGACAAGGCTGCATTCAATTGGAGACAAAACTTGTAATTTCTATCTTTACAACTTTCGAAGTAAGCCAAATTTGTTGCCACTTGTTATATACAAATATAAAAAACAAGATCTATAAGTAAAAGTCTCCGTGTTGTTCTTCATATATTACATAATTATATATTTACTACTGGATGTAGTTCTTAGACTTTTTAACTCATTTTGCGGCATCATGTTTTCCCTTGCATGTTGATCGAAAATCTAGGGTCAGTTTATCAGAGGCTAAAGACATATCCTATTAAGAATCCCTTGTTATTGCTCTGCAAATGTCGGGTGAATGTCAAATGTCAAATGTCGGGTGAAGTCTATCAGTCATCTCCAAGTAGCATGGGAAATAACACTGCTTGGCCATTGCAAGGAAGAATTCGCAATGCTGTATAAGGCCCTGTGTGCAAACTTAAAAGCAGATTATATCTAAGGCTAAAGAATGGCTTAAACCTAAGAAAATATTGGAAGCTAATTTAGTGGCATCAGTTAGGGACAGGCTGTTGTTTATTAGAGGGGGGGGGGCAAACTGACCCAAGGAAAACTGGGCAAGCCGTAGAAACGTGTTTGTTCTTGAAAAGATATTAGGGAGCGACATTCACCTCCCATGTGCCCACCACTGTTTGGCTCTAGATTCCAAGAAAAATTTTATGGTTTGGGCTAAATATTTAAATGTTCATGAATTGCTGTGATAGTATTGAATTTCAACCAAAATGCATAGGAAAAATTGCCATGACTGTAATGGAAACTATTATCAACAGGATGCTTAAAGCAAATGCACCTTATTTAACGACAGAAGTACAAAACAGCTAGAAATAAAGTATACAGCGAAAATACAAACATTCACAAAAGACAAAAATACACAAAAGACAAAAATATACAAATATTTATAAAGTATCCACTGCTTAGGAGATGTATAAAAGAAAGATAAAAAAACCGGTTGATTGAGTAATAACGGACCGATGCTCTAAAATAAGGGGGGGGGGGGGTTTACTTCTCTATTTTGAACAATAAAGTTTCCATTGTTGCATATAAGTACATCTGTCTACTGCAATGCAGCTATATTCTGCAAGTCCAATCTGACCACATTTGTCCAGCAAATGTGCACAGAAGCAAAGAAAAAGCCAACCTGCCTTTATATTTTAGTCTTTTGAAACAATGCTATATATTGGTATAATTTTATGAGAAAATAACCAGCAATCTCCCAGACTTTTGCATATTTGGAAAAGGTTGTTTTTGGTGTTTCTCATTATGCACGTAGAGAAAACAGAACAAGATGTTAACCCTCGACAGTGAAGCTAGAAAGCAAACTGCCAAGAAAGATTCACTCCTTGGCTAAAGAAAATAACCCTTCCAGGTGCTATGGTCATGCAACATTCCCAAAGCAAAACAAAACTCCATTATACTCTACGCGGGCAGTGGCGAAGATGATGCTTCTAGGGGTGTGTGAATAAAAATTTTCCGACGACAGGGGCGTGACATCTAAGGATTTAGCGTGGTATGTAGTGGTACAGCCGACAGTATGCCAAACAAAGATATTTAGGATGTTTGTGAAAGTTGCAAAATTTACAAACAAGCTGCACTATTTAGCGAAAAATCATAGTATTTTCCGATAAAAGGCAAGTTTTTCCGATGAAGTGTTTTGCAGGGGGTATGACGCCCTTCACGTCCCCCTCTCAGAACCGGCCTAAACTTTACCTAAAAATCTATGATCTACGTCACATACACAATATATTCTAATAAATATTATAAACAAATATTAATGGATAAAAAGCCGCCTTGCCGTGTTATTCAGACCGCATTCTGCAAGAGCTATCTTTAAACAAGATGTTGAACATCGTTCAGGGTACATCTCTTTCCAAACAGCCAGCATTTGAAAGGCTTTCTCGCGTCCTCCTTCATATCTATTGTTAAGCTCAATTTCAGATATCTTGGTTTGCTCGATACCCAAAGCTCGCCCAACATGTTTCCACTTCTCTGCTATCCAGCCTGCGATTCGATCAAGCCTTGCATCTGTCAGAAAGTCTTCCTCATCAAAATCTCTATCAATCATTTTCCGTTTTACAGCTTTCAGAGGTGTTTTCTCTGGACTGTCCTGGCAGCTACAGTAGCCAGAGCTTGTAGGTGCTAAAAGAACAAATTAAGACTTTTCACATCTCTTTCATTATACATTATATATATATAGTACTTGCAAAAGCCCCGAAAATTCTCTAACGAATGTCATTTGTAACCAGACAATTGCAACAAAACATAATAGTCAAGAAATTGATACACACACAAGAAGGGCCTTCTTTCTAGATCAGGGATTCCCAACCAAGGGTACCCGCACCCCTGTACCCACGTGAGAGGCGTCCATCTAAATGACAAGGACTCCATCTATTTATTGCACTCCAGTGGCCTTGAGCAAGATATCTGCTGTGTGGGGTACAAAGTCAGAGCAGAAATTGCTGTGGAGCGCAGGAGTAAGAAAGGGTTGGAAACCACTTATCTAGATAAAAAGAACTCACTTTGAATAAAATTTTCCATCCTCCTGTTCTCTCTATTCTCCATCATTTGATCTAAGGGGATAAGTTTCATCCTCCTTGCCACATCAAACATGGCTCGAATAAAGTCATTTTCATCACCTCCACGAGATAAGAAGTGTGCTAGAATTTGCTCAATTGGATTTTCGGCAGAGAATATTTTATTGACCTCGTTTCTGGTGTAGCCAAGAGCAATAGCAAGCTCTTTCCATCGCTCTTCAATAGCCAGTAGACCTGTCAATCAAAAAATGATTCCATGGAAACAAAACTGAAAGAATTATTCCACTGTATTGCTGATATTCTAGAAGTCACCGTCACTTTTTTGACTTAATGCTTTATTAACCTGCATCACTGTAGATGTTTATTTTCTATAAAAGTTTGCATACCATAAGATATATTTACTGTTCCAGTAGGCACTGATTCCTAAAAGTATTTTGCAGGGGGCTACCATGTAGAATAATTTGATATGTGTGGTTACCACTAGTCTATAACAAAGTGTGTCTCTGTTGATTGCTCTTCATATAAGTTTAATAGAGACCAAAATAAAGAACAGAAATATAGGTAGAAAAGAATACATATGTTATTGACTTAGAAATAAAAATGATTCTAGCACAAATGAACATCAAGGGGCAGGAAGAACAATGAATTTAGCAAGCCAAGAATAAAGCAAAACAAATGTCCATTCAAACCAACATTTGCTATTTAAAAGTATCTTGAAACATAAAAGGTCTCAGGACACCAGTCAAAATGTTGTCAAATCTATATTCAAAACTTTTGTAAAAGCAAACCTGCAACTTCCTGTGCTAGTTTTGTTTCCAGAGCTGTTGGCTTTCTCTTTGACAGTGTTCTCCTCAAGGCTGCCTGCAGGATAATTTACATAAAATTCATAACACAGAGCATCTGGCTTGTTACATTTCAAATCACCATTTGATATAAGTGAATGACTCTCTTCTTACTTCAAATAGATAAAATTTCAAAAGCATTTCCCCACAATTTCAGGCTGTAACTTTTGATATGCATCAGCAAAAGTCATGTCTCAAAAGCTATATCTTACCTTCTGCAACAAAAAATCAGCAACTGGTTGTTCATTGTCTGAGTTGTCCTTCTGACTAACAAACACTTTCCCAAAATTTCCTTCTTTGACTGGTTCAATAAATATCAAAGCAAACTGTTTGTCAAACTCAGTTCCATTAAACTTTTCAGTTTTTGTCATTCCATCTGCTTCACCCACATCAAGATCAGCTGTGAACTTTTTTGATTTCAATCTGGCAATCAAACAAAAATCTGCCTATATATTACAGTAAAAACCTGCACAAAAATCTCCCTTTTATGGACCTATTTGTGAGCCCCAAATAAACCTTCCCCCTGCCTATTAATTTTCGAAAAATCCACCATTGACATCCTCATTCCAGACCTCCAAATTAGTATTTGTGTCTCTAATTTGATCGAGTATTAAGCAACACGAGGAGTTGTGCTTTTTTGCACATTAATACCTTGAGAAACTCTCCATCCATCCAGGCTATTCCAGCCCACCATTTATCAAGTTTTTAGGAAGTTTCCGGCCCCCTACAATTCCAACCCCCATCTATTTGGGGCTTAAGAGTAGGCTAATAAGGTTCCTATAACAGTCATATGAGTATATAATTTTAGGTAGCAATTCATAATTAAAACTTTGTACTGCATAGTATGCATTGAGAAATGGTCTTTATTGTCTTGGAAGAAAGCTCACAGTTCCCTTGCTGAACCAGTCAAAGTCAAAATTTCATATCTTGTTTATAGGAATCTGAACAAGTTTAGGGTACAGGTTCTTAAACACTGTGGTTCTTTTATGTGGGTTTTAACAGTAGTATATCTCCATTGACCACAAATGCATTGTAATAGAAAAATTTTGACTGTGAATGATAGCTCTATGGCAATAGGTAACTCAAATTTACTGCCTAGCACAAAGCTGGATCAGAGTTAAAGTTACAGAGCATGGATTCTGGAGGCTAAAGACATTTCAAAGCACCAAATCAATACTCACTCTATCTGGACATTTCCTTTACTTAAGTCACGAGGTTTAGATCGACCAACTTCCAAAGGGAATTGGCTGCAGTCAGTAACTGGAGGGTTTCCAGCCAGGTGACATATAATGCAAAGCCCAAACTGTCTGGTGTGATGGCAGTCACTCATTAGAGCTTGAAAGTATACACGGTATGTGAAATGTGGCACAAATGCTTCAGCCCTTTTCTTTACAGCTTCTAATGTTGAACAAAGGCCTTCCCAAACAGCTTGAAAAATAGTGAAATGTCTAACATTGAAGCTGACTGAATAAGCTCCATTGTTATTGTTTATACTAAGTTTTGTATTTAATTCTTTCCACTGAGGGCATTCATTTCTTTCTGTTTGACTTTCAAAGATTACCAGTTTAGGATCATGAGTAACTTCATAAACTGTATTTGCATCAGGAAGAGGCAAGGTAATGGTAACATCTTCCTCAAACTGTATCCCACTTGGCTCTAGTAGAACAATTGGTGAAGCCTTGGCTAGGTGAGTGCTCTCTGCTGCACTGTACTGTTTGGCCTCAAACAATACAGTCATAGAAATGTCTTCTTCAGATTTCAGTGCTTTCTTTGGAAAATATACACTGCAGTCCTTAATTTCCTCCAGAGTTAATATGCCCCCATCTGATGCAGATATTCTTTGTCTTGTAGTTGGGCATCCTTTTGTTCCTATTGCACAGAACAGTGAGAAATGTGTTGTTTTTATTGTCACATTTTCAAAACTACATTCAAACCTATCAGCTGATATTTCTTTCCATATTGGTGGCTCGCCCAAGTCTGTGTTACTTTCATAACATGTTATTGTAATTGTCTCATCAACAACAATATTCAGTGGTAGCTTTACAATGGCTTCCATTTGCAAGTAAAACTTTGCACCATGTGGTGCAGCATGAACAATTGGTGTAGCAAGCACCATGTTTCCATCTAATACTGGTGAATACTCCATACTATTAACAGTTTGGAATTTAAATTCCTCATGTCTGTGTCCACTTAAATTCATGTGTGGAACTGTCATTTCAATGCCATACTTTCTGATCACAAACTCTTTCCAGGGATTTAAGAACTGACACTCTTCTAGACACCTGAAAAAATATGAAATCTTCCAGAAAAACAATAGGATGTCCTGCATATTAAAACTTCAAAAATGAGCCTTTAAACCAAACTGCTAATTCATATTTCTTTGATATTGTGCATTTATTTCATAACTTTATGCCTATTGAGTAAAAGAAAGGTGATTGACATTTGTATTCTTTTGTACCTATAACAAAATACCTGGAGCAGGGAAATTAGTTCTTCAGTATGTGATGCTAATGAAAGGTCCCAAACAAAGGAAGGAAGAAAGAGAAGCAAGAAGTAGAGAGGAGAATAAGATCCAGCTTGTTTATGTTCAATTTGAAAGAGGCCAGGTGCACAAGCACAATATACATATAGCATGAAGACAGAGACCCACAGAAAACTGTCAGTGAAATTCAAATTGTCTATGAAAATGATCTCAAGTATACAGAGCACTAAGAATCATCATTTAACCCAGGAAAGCATGCAGAATCAATGCCTATTACTTTCAAAGCAAGAATTTCCTTGTTCCCACTTCTTACTTCCAACGCTCTAAGAAAGAGAAAATTCTTTCTTTTTGCATGTGAGAGGTGAGAGTATGAAATGGCTGGAATTCCCAAATGTGTGAGTGTCATGCTTGATGTGTGATAGTTGAGAACTCTGCAGTAAGAACCATCCTCAATCAGCAATGAATCGAAAGCCGATAGCTAAGGAGCATTCATACTTCATTTCTATGTATAGACATGATAATTCTGCCTAATAATTTACCAACTCTTACTCCGCAAAAGGTATTGTGAACTTGTCGCTGAAAATATAACTTCATACCATATTTCATCTTCACAGTCATCCAATTCAAATTCACTTGTGATGTCCATAAGGCAATCATTGATATCATTTTCACTGATGTCATCATGATGGCTGCCGTCATTACCATTGCAACTGTCATCGTTCTCCTCTTCAGAAATTATAATATCATCATATAGTCTACTGATAGATGACATACTGCCATATTCTGATGTAGGCCTTTCTTTCCTTTGCAGTCCACAGTTACCACATAGTGGTCTGGTCTTACTCATTTGGGAGAGACTGTGACTAAAAACTGAATCATAAGAATTTTTCCTCTTAATGTTCTCTTGAGGATTCTGTCTATATTTTGCAACAAGCTGGATCTGCTTGTGAAAGAGCCTGACCAATTCCTTCATTGCCTGATCTTCATCTAGTACTTTGTGTCTTTGAATGACTTCTACATCTGTTTGGCAATGATATCTAAGCCTGTTGTGAATAAAAGAATGTTAGCAGATAGGAAAGTAGCTTAAAACCCCCTTTTGTTGTACCATCATGATGGTACAACAAAAGTGATGCATCACTTCTTTGGCAGAGGATAAGCAAATCTGGCTTTTCATTTCAAACAGAAATTAAGTCTAAGGAAGTCAGCAACCCAGAGATATATGCACAAATGTGGTGACTGCTATTACCTTATAACATTACAGATTAGAGCCAATTAATGATTTGGTTCCCACAACCTATAATGAACTTAAAAACATTTGTATCTTTTAAATATTTTGTGTAAGGTAAGTAAAAATTACCCAAAGTTTTGTATATTGTTCTGAAAAATTGTAGGTAACCATTGGCAGGTTAATAGGGGGGGGGGGTGCAGTGTAGTTTTACTATGTGCTACAATCATCCATTGGGTAAACTATTACAACCTTAATGTTGAAGGTAAAAATTATCTTTCTTTAGGTTTTACTCAAAAATGCTACTTTCAGTCATATTCTCCTATTTATCATTCTACTTCATCTTACTAAATAAAGTAAATAAAACAATTTCTCTCTTTTTAAATATTAAATAGAGCCTTCAATGATGAAATGGTTCAATTAATATGATAGAATTGGAAGAAAACTACACAAGAAGCCAAACATATCTGGAAATTTATCTACAAGTCCTTGGAACACCCACTGAATAATGCAGTCTATGTGAGAATAGTAAATTTCATGTCAAATTTGATGGCCAGTGACCCCCTCCCCCTTAAAACAGTGTTGAGGTAAAGGCTTATTTGATTGGGTGCTATTTGAGAGCAATTTAATGTGTCTGCTGCTAGTAATGCCTGATTACTTCAACATTGTTCTAAGGGCAGAGAGGTAGAGGGGGGGGGGAGTTTGCTCTGCGAATCACAAGGTAATATAAGCATTCCAATACTCTTGGCAGGGGTTATGTATCTTTAATTAGGCCATATTAACTAAGTTACAATCTGAAGGAGGCTTCTACATAAGCTGAGCAATCTGTAAAATAAGCTGTTGTTATGGGTGAGGCATATTTCGTCATGCAGCAGTGATTTGTATATACAGTATGGTAATGACTGTTAAAAATGCATCTGCTATGCTATGGCAAAAACACAAAATAATGAAAAGATCTCCAAATTCTGAAGCTTGTTCCTCATGGTAATGCAATTAAAAACTCACCTTTCAAGGGATGATGTCTGTCTGCTTGGCAAAAGAATATCTAAGCTATTATCCACCAAATCAGTTTGAGTACTGATTGAGGTCTCTCTTGTGCATGAAACTTGAATTCTACTACATGGGTCTTTTTCTTCTAGCTGAGTGCTCACATCTTTAGTTTTCTTGGTAAGCTGTTCATTCTCAAGTATCCATTTTTGTTCTATTTCAGAAAAAATACAACCCTGCCTTGCATCTTTCATGCTAATATGCTCAAGGTCACTTTCAAACACTTCTACAGTAATGTTGAGGTATCTTCTCATTGCATCTAAGCCATCAGATGCAACATCTTTAGGAATATTCTCCAAATTCAAATTTCTGATACAAAATACTTTAAAAAGTTTTGGCAAGCTAAGTAGAAATTCAGGCATAATCTTCAGGTCATTCCCACTAAGGTTGACTACCTGCAAAGCTTTCAGATTGTTAATTGATCTTGGCAAATACTGCAGCCTGTTCCTTGACAAATCTAGTGTAACAAGCTCCCTCAAACATCCAATTTCAGTTGGCAGCAGTCTTAATTGATTTCCAGCTAAAAACAAATCTCTGAGGTTTGCAAATATGCCAATCCTCTGGTCGATCATGGAAAGGTTGTTGTTATTCAAGTCCAACATTTCCAGGCATTGTGGAAAGGGGGAGGAAAACACATCCCCGGGAATTTCATCCAGTTCAAGTCCGCGCAAAAACAGTCTGGGTGATTGCGTTTTTTCTCCATCATCAATTAATAATCTACTTCTTGATTTTTTTCCTTTGACTTTTCTCATTAACGCCATATCAAACTAACCTAGATGAACAAAATAAATGAATCAAAAACTATTGAAAAGCGCCGAGGCAGATACCCTCACTTGAATACAATAAATATAATCTGGAGCACAGAATACTCCAAGTAATAAATCTACCACAGAATTGGTAATTTATACGCTTGCGTTATTGTACTAAACAGTCAAATACACAGATATATCTGCAATGTGAGACAAAGCTAGATTGAGTTCTGAGTACACACTTGGACCAGACACTCTGACTAATGGAACACTTTACACTGCAGCAAATGAGTACATCGCTTCATCGACATACCTTTCACCATCAATGAATATCTAACGTATTTACTGCATATACTGCCATGTGAATGGGATTATATGCATCGATCTTTCCACACACAATGGGGGCTGACTGCGGCACCCAAATGCACAGCCTCTGCTTGTTTTGGCCTTCATGGCTAATGTGCACTTTGCGCATGTGCAACATTAACATCATGTCAAAGAGCAGCGTGCTGCAGATATAGCTGCACAAAAGAAAACGTGTAACCCATTGTTTTTGACTTACAAAGACTAGTCCTATCTTATATTTTATTCATTTCATTTTATATTTGTTATACTCGATAACCCAGCCAGCAAAGGCTGCTTTACTATTTGTAATAGACACCTTCCTAGTATATAAGTACAGTAAAAGCAATGTTATTACAAAGCAAAGAAAGATATGAATAAATGAATCAAAATCGATCTTTAAAAGCACATAAAGAGTGTACTTGCTTAACTTCGGGTTCGAGGCTGCTCCAAAGATGAGCTTCGCGATACGAAAATGATTTCTGCCCATTAGCCGTTTTGATAAGATGTAGTGTCCTGTGAAGAGTTCCTTGAAAAAATATTGGAGAAATAAGTAGGTGCGAGACCATCAAGAAGTTTGTAAGCCATGGTAGCTGTCTGTCGTTTACTAATTTTGGTGATATTTGGCAACTTTGCTTTTGAATCAGGCCATCAGCAGATGCATCATAATTCTAGCAGCTCGATTTGGTAACTTTTGCAATGTAAGTTGCGGAAATGCGGTTATGATACCTCTGTAGATATGGCTAAGAGTTTCCTCGCGTAGTATTTTCTTAGCATACTTAAAAAATCCTAATACATGAGAAACTTTAGCACACACGAGTCTAATGTGGTCATCCCAAACAAGATGCTGGCTAGTTGAAGTCCCAAATATTTAGCCTTCTCACCAATCTCAATTTTTGAGTCATCAATAGCAAAAGAAGGGGGCTGTATTTTCTTATCAGAGGTCTTTAGGTTTGGCCAAGATCCTACCACCATTGCTTGAGTTTTAGTCAGTGCCTTGAAGCTATTGCTTTAGATGGTTCAAGTCACTATTAAGACTGTCCTTGAGCTCTACGATGTTTTTGGAAGAATGTGATAAGATGGTATCTTCAGCATGCATGGCGACTTGATTATGCTGCTGAGAAAATGGAATGTATTTATTGTAGGTCAAAAACAATAGGGGACCAAGACCAGAGTATTTCAGAACTCCACAACATCAACCCCTAAGAACATACCATTGACTCTGCAAAACTGCATTCTGCTCCTTAGATATGATGCGAAGCATTTTCAGGATCGAAGACGCGATACTTTTTCAGTTTTTAAGTAGAATTTCATGATCTACAGTGTCAAGTGCTTTTTGAAGGTCTATTAACACCATTGATGTATGATGACCCTAATCCATGTTAAGATACCAGTCACTAGTACAGTTAAACAGATAAGTAACGACACCAATGAGAGTTTTCGATTTAGGCCCGTTCACACTATTCTGCTTTTGAGCAAAAACGAATTTGTTTAGCTCCGTTTTCGGCTTTGCGTTCACATTAGTCCACCTCAAAAACGGAGGGCATGAATAACACATATGTGGGATGACCTTGTCCCTCGATTCCAGTTTGCATTAATATGAGCTTAGCAGCCAAGTAAATGTCTTTTTCAGGTTTTAGATTGACGAACAAACACATTGATGCTTCCTACATTCAATTTACATCTAGGGACGGGAGGCTGGAAGGGCTGCAACCCTAGTTGGACAGAAATCTATTTCACTCGGGTAGTTTCGTCAGAAAAAGCAATAGTCTTCCCCAAAATATCTACAGTTTAATAAGGATGGATAACAACTCACTCGTGCAAAAATATCAGTGATTCGGGCAGACAGTTCGCGGCCTCCCTAAAGTTAAAGCCTCCCCCCCCCGTTACGTTCATGTATGTTTTTATGTATTATGGGGCTGTGAAGAAATGGCAAACTAATTTGGAGCACAGCTTATACGATAGAAAAACTAGAAAACGAATAAAAGCAGTAATATTTAGTGCTAAAAATTTCCTGATTGATGTCTTATTTTTTGGGACCAAAGATCCTCTTATTGTTTGGAAGTTGAGGATATCTGAATGGATTTGAACGCTGATCCTCACGAAAAACCCCAAACAGATCGAAATCAAAAGTTACAATCTTTTCCAACCACTCTGAAACAAATTAAGATTTACAACGACTGTTGATAAATGAGTTTAGTATCTATGGTCTATAGTCTGGTTTCTTAATTTTTCTTGAGCATAGAACCAGGGTTTCTTTATTGCTTGGCCAGCCTGGAATTAGTTTCTTGTAAACCTATCTCTTCGAGAAAACGTGATCTCATGAGTTTACCACGTGGCCATAGAAATAAGGATCTCTTCGCATGAGGACGGGAAGGATTCCCTGCTAACATCAACAACAACAACAATGTGTGATTTCTAAAATGGCGGACAGAGCCGAGAGTGCTGTAGGGGTTGTTGCCTCTCGTCGGTGTAAAACTAAACGAAAAGCAAAGAAACAAAGTAGTAACACACGACCTACAAGTCTCAACGACAACAAAAAAGAGGAACCTTTGTCAGGTAGAGTTTCCAAATCAAAGTTGTTGCTTGAGGATATTGATAATGAAGATATAGAACAATGTGAGAATCTTGTAGATAGTTTAGAAAAAGAAACTCGCTCTGATGAAGAAGGAGACGTAAAAAGCACATTAGGAATCGTATATAAGAAGCGGAAGAGTGATAGCAGTGTTAGCACCTTGTCAGAGATAAAAGATGAGGAAGCTACAGAACTTTTCAATGGTGTTGAATCTGGACGGTTGAAGAAAGTGAAAAAGTCAAAGAAGAGGAAAAAAGCCAAAATCGATCTTTCAGCAGATACCTGTGATGATGATACAAACAGCGCTGTTAAAGTTAATTCAGTCCACCCAGCTATTGATTATTTGATATTGTGGAAAGAAAATAGAGGTGAGTGGTCCTTCAAGAAAGCAAAGCAAGTTTGGTTGCTCAGAAATATTTATGATGACACAAAGGTATTAAATAGTATTTTGCTATTGTTGTTTTTATTGTTACTATCCAATAAACAATGCAGGTTAGAATGCACTTTCTTATAGGAAAAGGTCGTTTCAAAGTACTGAAACTTGATACACTGCTGAACTTTTTAAACTTTTTGAGCAGTCCAGCACCACTTTCATACAAACCATTTGCTTATAAAAAGACATACAACAGCCTCAAATTTGCTGAAGTGCACCTGGAAATTTAGATATTAATATAAAAATGAAAGTGATGTTAATATGAAAATAAATGTGATGTTAATACCAAGCAATTATTTGTGTCCTATTTATCCTATCCTATTTATGTAGGCAATTTTCAATCTTACTTTCATGATCTTACTGTTGCATTTTATATCGGTTATGTTTTTCTGGAGCATTGCCTAGTAGCAACAACACTAGGATTGAGTTTCATCTGAAACAAGCTTCCAGCCTATATTACAGGAGGAGTTATAGTTATATGCATTAGGGAGTATTAGTGTCTTAGGCCTGATGAGTCTGAGCATGGCTAGTCAGTCCAATTCTTAAGCAGCAATGTTTGTTGCATTTTTCACAAATTAATTTTTATCCCTGTATATCAAATGAAGTTATCCTGTATATATCTTAGAATTATTGGTATGCATTAAAGTATGCAAAGGTTTCCGGATCTTCATTTTTGATTGGTGCTGTTTCTTTCTCAAATATTGCATTTTAGTCAATATTATTCCTGAGCATCTAGAATGCCACAGTGAACAGAATGCTGTTTTATAGCTTAAATGTTGAACTAAGAAGTTTGTTGTTTGCACAACAAAAAAAGTCATTGGACTGTTTGTGGTATGCTTTAGCCTAGTTCTTTGAAAGGAATAATGCACAGCCTTTCTGCTTATGGAGAGAAACCTGAAATAGCCAATCCAATACTATAGTTAATTTGCTTTGCAGCATTCATAAATGTGTGATTTTAATCATTTTCTTGTAAATTTTCCCTCTTATGAACAGCTGAGCAACAAAAATTTTAAGATTTTGATAAAGTACCTGAAAGACCTCAAAGGAAAGTCAAGAGAAGAAACTTTGTCCCAAGCAAGAGACATAATGGAGAAACCTGATGAAGGTAGATATAACATAATCCCATAGCATTTGATGTTTATAGAGTCTGAATCAACCTTGATTGTTATGGTTCTAGTGCACTGTTATATTATTCCTTAGAATATAAACTGGGATATTGCATAATTAGATAGGTTTTTGAACATAAAATTTCAATGACTGACTCTCTTGAAGCATATGACAGCTAATTTTTGTGCCCTTTCTTCAACTTTGTTACCAAACTCCCATTCAAATGTGGCATGGGCTGTACTCTCATAATAGAAAAAGTTACACTGAAAGAAATCTATTGTTTCACATTCCATTGAAGTAAAACTAACTATCTTGGGAGCAGCGGCGTAGCGTGACCCTTTTTGTTGGGGGGGGGGTGTAAAATCACAATTTACCGACAGAAACCGTCGTGATTTAGTCGACGACAAAACATTCTTGATTTATCAATGCTGGCAATAAACACCGTTGCCAGCAGCAATATCGACTAAAATAAGCATAAAACTGAACAAATTGTTATATCAAATATTAAGAAGTGAAAATAAACAATAAACAATAATGAGCAGGTTGAGAAGTCCCAAAGTGCTCATAAATCGAGAACGAAACTCAATATCTACAAATCCTTGTCAAAATGTCTCAAAAATCTTGAAATTAGAAATGCTAAACATGAATATAGATCAAAACTGCCTACAATTGATTAATGAATCTGGTAATTCAAGTACTGTATGAACTAGGCCTTACTAATGATTGGACCTGCCGTTTCCTTTGGCTCATCTGTTAAGAGAGTGTTGACAATGTTCCATATAAAGCCTGGTATCCATATAGTAGTTGAGGGTCGTTGATGGTCTTTCCTAAAGCTTAAAGACTGTCAGCGACCCACAACGACTATATGGAAACAACCCAATAGTCTTTTTAACCACATTAAAGCCTGATATCCAAATAGTCGTTGAGGGTCGTTGACAGTCTTTTTCAGTTATTGTGGGTCGCTGACATAGGTGCATTTCCATATAGTCTTTGAGGGTCGTTGAGGGTCGTCGAGGGTCGTTGTGGGTCGTTGTGGGTCGTTCAAAGTATGTCAGAGTTGCAGCGCGCTCTAGGCCTTTCAAGCAACTGGCACCACAAAGAAAATTGTCAAGCATGACAGAAACAGGCAAGGACTTTTTGTTGCTGGTCTATTCATTCGTGACATTAAATTCATTCAGACGAGAAAGATAAGAACACAAAGACTGAAAAATTCTGTGCTACGTCTGCAGGATTGAAAAAAATGTTTGCTTAATTCACTATATAGGTAATAATACGTGAATCTCGGGCATAAAATCACACATGTTAAAGTTCCCTAACTTGGTATGATGTTGCTTGTCCCCCATCACGGGTGATATTGAGCTCTTTTTGGGTCGATGACAGGTTTTGTCAGTCGTTGCGGGTCGCTAAGATAGAAGTTAGTTCTATCTCAGCGACCCTCAACGACTCAGTCGTTAATGTGATTAAAATGACTATTGGGTTGTTTCCATATAGTCGTTGTGGGTCGCTGACGGTCTTTAAGCTTTAGGAAAGACCGTCAACGACCCTCAACGACTATATGGATACCAGGCTTAACGACTGAGTCGTTGAGGGTCGCTGAGATAGAAGCGAGTTCTATCTCAGCGACCCTCAACGACTGACAAAACCTGTCATCGACCCAAAAGCTCAATATCACCCGTGATGGCGGACAAGCAACATCATACAAAGTAAGGAAACTTTAACATGTGTGATTTTATGCCCGAGATTCACGTATTATTACTTATATAGTGAATTAAGCAAACATTTTTTTCAATCCTGCAGACGTAGCAAAGAATTTTTCAGTCTTTGTGTTCTTATCTTTCTCGTCTGAATGAATTTAATGTCACAAATGAATAGACCAGCAACAAAAAGTCCTTGCCTGTTTCTGTCATGCTTGACAATTTTCTTTGTGGTGCCAGTTGCTTGAAAGGCCTAGAGCGCGCTGCAACTCTGACATACTTTGAACGACCCACAACGACCCTCGACGACCCTCAACGACCCTCAAAGACTATATGGAAATGCACCTATGTCAGCGACCCACAATGACTGAAAAAGACTGTCAACGACCCTCAACGACTATATGGATACCAGGCTTAACGCATCCGACAGTGTCGCATGTGTTGATGCTATAAAGGGCAATTTCAACACACTTGAATACAGCTTGGCTAAGCACATCAGCCATGTACCGACGAAACTCAACGGAGTTGAATTTACGGTCGAAAATGCCGAAAGTTGGGGGGGGTGTCACACCCCCCACACCCCCCCGCTAGCTACGCCCCTGCTTGGGAGTAAGACTTAGTTATCCATAGATTAAGGTCTATAGTGTCGAGGAATATACTGCTTTTGCAAATATCTGTCAATGTGAAATTCAATTGGAAACAAACTATAATTTTCCATATAACAGATAAGAAATGAGACATTTTGGTAAATCAAGCTGTGGGATTTTGTTCTCTGGGATGAATTTGATTATTGAACACCTGCAAAGATTTTTCAGACTGTTATCCATAAACCTTGATTGTACAACCTTGACTGTATGACTGTCTACTATTATTGCTAGCTGCCTTCCAGTCTTTGATACTGTCATGCCAGAGCTGCCTTTTGATGTTCTGTCATCAGCACTTAACTCATATTCAATGGTTGTTGCACCGTTGTCTGTATCAACAAAAGAAATGTTATTTTCAGTCCTTATGTAGCACCTGCTTGAAGCTGGACAGTATTTCATTGCTACTATTTTTGACAGGTTGTCAGCAAATATTGCTATAGAAATTGTCACTTCCTTAACTGTCAATTTTTCAGGATCAATTGTCATTCTTGACAGTTTTCCACCTTCTGACAGCACCAATAGGTCATATGGCCTAAAGTTTATGCCAAACTCACAAAATGCATTGAAATGGTCAATAGGGTCACCAAAGTCTTGCTGCTTTAGGGAGAAGAGTTTCCCAAATTTGTTTGCCGCAACACTAAAGAGAACAAGTTGCCAGTCTTTTGTTGATGAAAGTAATGCCAATATTTTGCCATCTGATGAGAATGAATTTGAAGATATATACCCTTTTAACTTGGGACACTCCTTCACAAGACTCAATGAAGCAAAATGTAAATTTGATTGTATATTCCAGAAGTCTAAGAAGTTTGTTTTCCTAACTGAATGATAGTCTGTGCAGATTGACGTAACGAGAATGTGATCGTTAGTGGGCAAAAAGTTGGTGGTAGTTACTTTGGCTGATAGTATCTCGCACGATGTGAAGGTCAGCTTTGATTTTAGCTCAATACATATCGAAGTGTGTGAGCTAACAAACTCATATACCGATATAGTCGGTTTGCGAGGAATCTCCTTATAGCTGAAACCATACACAGCTATTGCGTTTGTATCACTTGACAGAGTTACACAGTATATATCTATGAAATCGAGTTCTATTGATGCAGCTATTTCAAAATCGTTTATTTCTTCAGTATAATACGCTCGACAATTGTTCACATTGGAATTGTCTGGTTGTTGTGGAGTTGGTTGAAGTAATAGCAGCTGGCTAATTGGAAGCAAATTATTCCATGCTAGGGAGTTTTGCTCCTCAGTAATACATTTGACTTCAATACAGGCAAGATATCTCCCATTGCAAGCGAAATCTACATAGTTAACTCGACAGATTCCGGCTGGGCGACGCAAGAAAGTAAGATGATCTCGCTCGCCGATCTTAGATGAATTTGTCCATTCGCCGTACACTTCTTTGCAGAGGCCACTTACGCCATTATAATATGAAAGTGATTTTCCTTTAAACAATCTACATTTCGTTTTACTCATGGTCAAGTGTATAAATTAGTACTTGTGTTTTGAAAATCTGAAGTTCAGCCATCTTTTGATGGTAGCCTCGTTTGCATGAAAATTGTTGGGTATTTTCCGGACCAGAAAAGTTGGTATATTGGGCTTTGGGATCTTTGTAACACAGCAACTGTTCCAAGCGCAGAGCATAAACTATGGACTTTTTACAGGTAAACGTTGTTAAGATATTGGCTATGGCCTCTCTTTGGAATACGCGATAGGTGTGAGCTAAAATTCAACACTAGAAAATTATGTTTCTGTTTCTTTTCTCTTTTGATATTGTATATTTTATTCTAGTTTTTTAAATCTAATTATGTAAGTAATGTAGGTAATATTTTATTCCTATATATTAACATTAGTCTATTTTGTAAGTTTTTAAGTGGAGGGCCCCTTGAAAATCAGCAACGCTGAAGGGCAACCCTCCTTAAATATTTGAAATCAATCAATCAATCAATCAATCAATCAATCAATCAATCAATCAATCAATTATCTAAGTTTGCAGTAAATGACTTACCAAATGTTTCTAATAAACTAAAGTTTTGTCTTTTCGCTGGTGATACAAATATCTACTTTGAATCAAAAGATATGCTTTATTCAATCAAAAGCTTTGACAAAGAGCTTAGATCAATACAGAGATGACTCAATACTATTAACTTATTGGTAAAGATTGTCATTAGATTGATAAGGACAACTGTATCGTCGTTCCAGTCTTCATTCGTTAATGATGCTCCTAGTACCATCATCAATATTGGGAAAAATGCTATCAAGAGAATAAAATTTGTTATGTTCTTAAGGTTCCTCTTTGATGAATAGTTGCGTAGGAAATACCATCTATGTGAACTATCTAAAAAGTTGACTAGAACATGTGGAGTTCTCTTCAAGATTCGCAATCTACTACAATTGGAAGTTTCACTCTGCTTGTACAATGTCTTGTTCCGGCCTTTCCTGCATTATATGCTTATTGTCTGTGGTCATATAAATGCATCTTTCATAGAACCAATTTTCGTGTTATTGAAAAGAGCAGTCAGAGCAATCTCATTTCGTTCTCGATTGTCACCCTCTCTATCCGTCTTCATGCATCTTAAACTACTCAAGCTTTCTGATACTTTTGAACTTAGACTCTTAACTTTTGTCTATAACTCTTTCAGCAAGATTTCTCCTGAATGCTTCCATAACTTCTTGGTATTCAATTCGTCTATTCATAATTACTCCACTAGGCAGCCAAGTCAAGGGGATTTATACTTGAGTCGAAAAAACCCGCCTTCAACATGATCCAAAATCCCTTTGTCTTGGTCCAAACTTTGGAATACAACACCTGTAGAGTTCAGAATGCCAATCAAAGGCGTCCTTCAATGCAAGGTTAAAATTTAGTTATTGAATAAAGCTAACAAATTCCTGACCTACATGGATTGCCTGCCCACATTTCCATAAAAAAATGCTTGAGTGTCTACTTCTCAGGCCTTTCAAATTCCCTAGAAGTTCCTAGATAGGAAATAGGGGGGCTCCCTCCTTGAACAGTTTAACCTTTCAGGGAGTTGCTCCTTTTAAGTAACTCCCTGCGTGCAGTTCATTTTGTTTCACTTCTTTTTGTTGTCATTAGTTTATTATACTGATTTGTATTGTAATAACTTTCTGAAGTGTATGTAGAGGAGTTGTGAAATAAACTTAACTGAACTGAACTTATCTAGCAGTAAAATTATAAGTCTTTACGTTATCTAAAAACGATATCACGAGCACAGATAGTCATTTTTGTTTGTTTTGATGATCTTCTTTGAATACATAGATATGCCCTAGTTATTAACTCACATTATTCCCAATTTGAAATGCAAAATGTTTTTGATTTGCAACTCCATAGAGTGAGTCAGATCCGCGCGTATTTTAGGCCCCGTTGAATGAGCAAATATATTATATCCTATAAGTTGTTATGCATTTGCTATATGCAGAATGTGCTTATCACTCTAACATCATCTTGTGTTGGCGGACTTCCTACGCTCATATTAGTTTGCAAGAATCTTCCCAAGCAGAAAAAGACTAATTGAGGATTGAATGAAGGTTGGAAAGATTGTTTAAATTCATTTGAGATTTTTATACCTTTTACAATCGATTCCTTTTGAAGTCATTTCTTTAATTGTTTCACAGAAGGCATTATGGATAGCGGGAGATCACTGCAGAGGATTAGAGCGGAAAAGATTGTGAAGCTCCTTGCTTAAGTTGCTTTCTTTGTTGTCATCAACACCTTGCAATATTGGTGGAAGGAGAATGTTCTGCCTTAGCGTCCATATCAACCTGACAGAATCTGAATCTGGCCAGAGCAGAAACTTTTGACTGACAATTGTAGGTATGTACAAAGTATTAATCTGGCCCGGTCCGCACTCATGGACTAGTTATGTGCAAATGACAATGCTGCCTTTCAAATATTGGTTTGACATTGGTTTGGGTATCAGCAATCCAGCACATGTTATGTATTGTCTTACTATCGTCTTTCAGATAATTAAAATTTGATAATTAAATAAATCAATTAGGTATTAAAAGTCGTATATTGGCATTCTAACAAATAATTATTTTTACATGGATGAACGACCGCAATTTTGTTGCAAGGCTGTGCTATATTTTGCCGATACAGTACTTCTCTTATGGAACTCTTGTGTTTTATCTTGGTACTAAATTCTGTATCTTTCAATGCATCTTCAAAGATGGCTTTTGTCCATACATTCGAGTTGAAAACGTGAGTTTGAGGTCCCACATTGCCAGTGTGATATGCGATAATAAGCGCGGATCGTAGGCGTTGCAGCTGCTGCAACTTACGATTACTGTCTTGCAGATAGATAAGCTGAACTCGCAGCTGCCTTGCTGATAGATTTGCATATGTTGTCATAAATTAACATCGAATGAGCAAGGTAAGTATAGGATTTAAATGAAAAACATACATTTTGCAGACAATGTTGACCTAGACTAACTGTATTATCATGCGTTATTTTCACAAATTCAGCAAGAGCTATGCACAGGTAGACCTTTTTCTTGCTGGTAAATAGGATGTCTTGAAAAATTCACATTAATGCATTTTCAGAATTTTATACGTAACATCAGAATTTAATTATTAAATTTCCATCAAATTGTGATTTCTCGGTTTCGTTGTCGCTGTCTAATAAAGAAGGAGTATATTGTTGAAAGTGAGAATTATGTCTTTTGACGCACTTTGATTCAGGGCTGTGGCCGGTTAGTAGCGTAGAGAGGAGGAAAAGCAAATTCTTGGTTTGAAAACTCGCTGAATCTTATACAAGCAGGAAAGCCTTGGAGCTCCAATGATTCTATCCTTCACTTGGCTAGTCATCTGAAAGATTCTGATCCTGTTGAGAACTGATCAAGTTGGAGTTGTTATTGAGTTGTTTTCGAATGCAGGCTGCAGTTTAAACTCCTCTGTGAGACCGTACGTTTCACTTGTTATGTGGTAAATTATAAATGAAGCGCTGGACTAGGCGAAGTTCAAAGATCATATGCTATATTGAATCGGCTAGTTTGAGTCATTGACGGTGTTTCAAGGCGGAATGATTGTTGAAGAATGTTTAAGAATATACTCATAGACTCCTAAGTTTCAGCATTTACAGTCATTTACAGTTGAAGAAAAACAGCATTATGCAAAATGACGTTGTCTTCGTCTAGTTTTTGTATTTTTGACGAATCAAATTTGTTTTGAGCTCCTATTTCAAAAATTCTGCTACTTGCTCAGTTGCATTTACAAGGAAGTTACTTGCACAATACTGCAACTTTATTTTACTGAATACTAGAAATACAAGTTGTAACGCCGCGTCCTCAACCATTGTCTACCATTGTCCCCTATTATTGTCTACCATTGTTCCCTACTATTGTCTAACATTGTCCCCTACTATTATCTACCATTGTCCCCTACTATTGTCTATCATTGTCTCCTACCTTTGTCTGTCATTGTCTACTATTGTCCCCTACCATTGTCTACTATTGTTCTTTACTATTGTCTACCATTGTTTGCAATTGTCCCATATGTCTACCATTTTCTGTGTTCCTCACTCCAGAAGTCATGTCTTCAAGGGATTGTTTATCTGCAAATTGTAAATGCTTATACTACCTTAGCTTAGCTAGCTTTATTATCCGTCACGAATACTTATGACTTTGCTTTGCTAAATACACATTTCTTAAGACTTTTTTAGAATGACTAGTCGCGTTTGTGTAGCACTGCTATGTTACACAGGCAAGCAGGCACTACCCATACATAACACTCTAATACGTAGATTGCTACAAGAAATCTATACAAAGTAAGTAGAAGCAGTGAATGTCTCGCGTGAATATTTAAATTTTAAAGATATTCCTTAGGTCTCAGAAATCCAGTACTGGACTTTCTTAACTTTTTCAGCAGCAGAGTAATGCTTTCGGTCTGAGCCTCATTTTTAATGCTGGACACGTGGATGGAAGAAATTTTGGAGGGGAATGAAGTTTGTTAGCCTTGTTGTATTGAGTTATCAACTTTTTTGCACATTCATCATGGTGTGTCAAATATTTTGAATAGATTTTCACTATAAATATAATTGATATATTTGTTGCAAAACAAACACTTTTTCTTATATATGCATACAAAAGTTATTTGAAATAATTAGAAGTGTTTTGTGTTTCTTTGTTTCCATATATTTCCCAGTTTTCTTTCTTTGACATCCTGGTTGCGTTTTTTGGCAGTCCCAAGTGTTCGATCCATATTCGGGATCAGTGGCTCAATTATGCCCAAAGCTTTTCTCAGTCCTCTAATTTGGAGGTTTGCAATAATATTCACAAAGTTTTCTTCCAATAGATCCTTCATCATCACATTGGCGAAATTTCTTTTTTCTACCTTCTGAGACAACTCCTCACCATTGCAACAAATCACTTGCAGCATTGGGCATGAACTATTAAATAATCGGACTGGCATATCTTGTGCATTCTTTGCCATATCTTCTTCAAATCTTGTTCTCATATTTCCTACTCATGTCATGCACCTGCTTTTTTCTTCTTTAGAAACATTCGTATGCAAGGCATGAGCAGCAATGTATTAGAGCATGAAATTTTTTCGGTGTTGTGAAACTGGGTCTCAAATTTTATTAAACTTCGTGAATAGGGTAAGGTAACTTTTTCGTTTGTCTTAATAGTTCTTCCACCCTTGTACCCAGCGTTACAAATGACAGTTCTCGTATGTACCGCTTTCTTTTAAAACAAGGTGCACAGAATATCTACCGAAATCTTGTATATGAGTTGATATGACTTCACTTTGCCACAAGTCTTCTGTCCTGTATACAGACTTCTGTTGAACACGGATTCGAGTTGGTGAATGGCCAAGCCTTGAGAATAGCAACGATTGATAAGAATAATAGCATGTTACTTGTAAGTATTCTCAAACTAGAATGCATATAGATAAGGGCCAGATACTGAGTGGAGCAGGTATAAAGGCATAAGCCTGTAACCAATAGGATGCGCAGCCCCCGATACTTCGCTGACATTGTATTTTGACATGTTCTAAATAGTCGTTTTAATCATAATATCATGTTGCTCTGCCTCTTAATTTGATAGAAATATATAGTAGTAATAGTTTGTCTGTATGTATGTATTTATTATATATACCTATATATTTAACTGTAATTTATAAATTATAATTAGCATTATAGTGTATTTTTTTAACATGACCCAATGTAAAACAGTATAATTTTACTGATATGGTTTTTCATGTATAAATAATTAAAAATGAAAATGAAATGAAAATGAATGTATTTTATACATTTATATACATATATGTGTTTATATTTATATATGAAGTAGGCAACATCAAGTAATAATAAGAAGGAAAAATGATAATAATGGTAGGAATAATTCTCATATTTCTAGTAAATCGGGGTTTGTCCATAGTTTATTGCGACAGCATAATATATAGTAAGTACATGTAATAACAAAGACTTATTTATTTACAGCTGGTCGGTTGACTAGGTAGAATATGCTAATAAAACCGAGATATATATTTACGAGTTTTACCCACAGATATTACAGTGGCATTTTTTCCCTTCCAGTTTCTGGTCATTGTTTTTAGAATTGTTTTGTTGTGTGCACATTTGGTGCTGTCTGGCAGTATTCCAGAGAATACTATTTCTATGCAGTAAGGAGCCTTTTCCATATGTAGATGCTTTCGCTTTTGGTACCTAGAGTAGATTCTTTATTCGTGGTGGCCCACACTGGCAACGGAAAACTCACTTTCTCTTAAGGCAACCTCACTCTCTTTTTGGGACATTCAACTTATCTCACGGTAAACCATTTTTTCTCGGTAAACATACTTTCTCTCACGCCAAACTTAATTTCTCTTATAGCAGATTCACAGTCTCAACAGATTCACAGTATCTCAGCAACTGTAGTGTCCAGTCCTAAGAAAAGCTGGAAGCAACAGATAAGAGAGTGGTGAATTACATGTTTTCTTTTAAAGTGAGTAGTTAATAGGAAAGCAGTACTCAGTTGATTAAAAAGTTAAGAAAGTTCAGTACTGGATTTCTGAGACATAGGAAAGGTGATAAGTGATATAGCTTTAGGATTCCAATATTCACGCAAGACAATCATCGTTTCTACTTAATTTATATAGAATTCTTTTGGTGTCATGTGTAGTAGAGTGTAATGTTTGTGCTGTGCCTGTCTGTGTAGCTTTGTAGTGTTACGCAAACTCGACTATTCTTGCTAACTAAGAATGTGTTAAGTAAGTTCTTTTTGCTAAGTAAGTTCCAGTACTGTTCGAAAATAACTTTCTCATAGTAAGAACTTACACAATCTTTGCATGGGGTTTTCAGGTTTAAGCAGATTCTTTCCGTTTTGAATAAAGGCCCCAAAATCTACTTGAACATTTAGTAAGAGAGAATCATGGGAGAGACAGGATCAATAGTAGATGGTCCGTGTTCATTAAATTGATATTTTTTGGTTTGGAATCAGTGTAGAATGCAGAGGACCATTGGTTTTAGGCGTAGGTCATGAAAGCGATCCAGTTAGATCCAAACGGGATACAGAAAGGAAATGCTTATCGACTCTTTGTTTTGTTAGAATCAGGAATTCTTACCGAGGCTCGATCTTCTTAATTTTCTGCTAATTTTTGACTCAAATTTTCTCAAAATTGTTCTGATTTCAAGACTCATTTTTGCGAATATTTGAAACATTTCTTGCAGTATGCACTTTGTTAGATATTCGTCGAGGTTCCTTTTGAATATAAGACAATGAATGCTAATATTTAGTAGCGTAAGCATCAGAATTTTTGCATAAAAGATTGCGAGTAGTTGAGAACTTGTGAAAATTCTCATACACGTTTTGCATAAGAAAACCCCTTTTTTGTCTGAGACTCAATTTTCTTAACTTTTCCTGAAATTGAAGCTGAGATTTTCTTAGCATTTTCTTAGCTTTTACAGGAGTAAACTGGCTAAACGAGGTTACCATTAATTGTTATGAAGAAGGTTGACTTTTTATCCTAAATTATCAAAGAAAAGTTTATATCTTAAAGGAGCCTGCAAAGATTGATCTTATCTCGATTTCTGGCACATAAAAAGATGACCTTTGGAAATTGAGCCTTGTGATTTTCTTAACATTCTCTTAAGATTTTGGCCTTTTGAGCCTAATTGTCTTTTGAACATTTTTCTTATAAAAAACATGTATGAGCCCTGGGCTTTTTCTAGCAGTGCTCCTGTTTTCTTTGGCAAATCAGGCCTCAGTGTACTACTTACAAAGCGTGTTCCAATGGCAGAGTTACGGGGGCCTATGAATGGTAAATACCCCCCTCCAGTTTTTTGAACATGTGGTAGAAATGTATTGAAATATCCTTCGATGCAGAATAGCTAAGAGGCCTATTGAAGTTTCTTACACGCATACCAATAATCTCATCTGCCGTTTTCTTCAAGAAAGTGCGTACCTCTATCGTAAAAAGGGTGTTTCCCCAATATTCAAAGTACCTGGTCTCAAACAATTTTCTGCGTGCTGGCCCCCTGATCCTCAAGCTTCTCTACCCCGACTCCACGTCTGCTGCTACTGTTGTGTTTTTACCATTCCTGTGGTTCTTGCATTATAAAAGAGTGCACGAAAAGTTCAACGGAGACATTTGATAAGAAGATCAGTGATGGAGAACAGTGGAGATGCATGGTAGCATTAAGTTTAGCCACCGTATAGTTGCCATACCTTATTACTCTGGAAGTGAAGAGCGACAGGTTCATACGCTCCGTTAGTCAGATTCTCAGTGATGGAAAGAAGTGAAATGCTGTAAAAACACTTTGTTTACAGTGTAAAAGAATGATGTTGGGAAGGAGCAGTCGGTGCTTCTGATGTGCAGGTTACCGTACGAAAATTAGCATACATTAACATAAATTTTCGTACAAACTTTATCCATCTTGAGTGTTGAAAATGGGCTCGGACATGGCAAACAGCGATAATGATGCTGAAAGGATACGAGAATGCGAGCAGTATGTTGAGCAAAATAACATCCAAGGTATACTTAAAGATGCTATTGTACAGTTATGCATAGCTAAGCCTGGAAATCCATTCAAGTTTCTTCGCGAGCACTTTGAAAAGCTGGAGAAGGTGAGCATCGTCGCCATGTTTTTATACCTCACAATCAGTGTTATTCGCGAAGTCGTTCGTATTTGAAGCTCATTGCTGCATATACTCGTAGATACGTCCTTTCTACCTAGACAGAATTTGTCTCTTCTTTATTATGCTACATTCGCTGTGGTCAGGTCATTTTTGAAGGATAGTCTGTCTGATTTTTAGGCAAACATACGTTGTTGTGTAAGTCGTAGCATACCAAACATGATTTTATTTTTTCCTGGGTAATGTTAGCCAAAGTTGCGATGTATCCACGTTCGAACTTGTATTTTTGAGCTTGAACTGCAGTTTTAGCGTCTGAAATGAACTAGGTTCTGTTCTAGACTTTTTAATGTAGTCCAGTTTTTATTTGCTTTCTACCAAGTTTGCTTCTTGTGCCTTAGGGTTTGCATATTTTACTGTCGAACATATGTTTTGATGTACAAAGGGGAATAACTTAAATACTGTAGGAACCATTTCAGTTCACTATTCGGATGTGGTCAAGGGTAATGAACAATAAATTATAGAACTATTATATCTTGTTATCGTTATCGTCTAAGATATTCTTGCATACCATGAATAAAGTTTCTCTTCAGCATACTTTTATTTATGAGATTCTAAGGCCACGATATATGATATTTGAAGGTTTGTTCGGAGAATTTTCCCATGGGTTCTTGCTTCAAGTGTAGATTAAAGGGTTTTTGAGTAAATTGATGTGACAATAAGATAGTGGAATTTACTGTATTGATATCTTTTGTATTCCAGATTGCATAGAACGATATTTACCCCTAATATATTCCATATCGTTGTTTGTGATTGTATTGACACTTATTGGGATGAAATTTTGTACATGAGGCATATATTAGTATACCAGAAAAGAGCATTTGATAGAATTTGTCAATTTTTTTATTTTATATAAGTACTTTGATATACAATATTCTAAATATTTCTGTTCATGATTTGTGATTTGGTTTAATAATTGTGGATTTTTTATGATTTTTGGCATTCTGCATTCTCATTGCCTTTAGGTATCAGCCTATATCAGTCTATCTCAAGTGCTCTCCTCTATTGTTATTTAAAGCTCATAATTTTATTTCTTGCTTATTTGTCAGTGTTATATACTGTGCAAATTTTGTCATAGATTTCTCCATCTTTTAGTTAAAATTTTAGGTAATAATGACCTTAGACATTGAAAGCACAATCTTATCCATACATAATTTAGTTAAATTCAAAATGGAAGTTTTGAACATCTGCTGTCTGATTTCCATATATAATCCTCAGAGCAGTTTATCTGTTTTCAGTAGAAAGATTGGTTCATCATTCTTGTGTATGAGTTTGTGATTGTATTGGTAGGAAGATTGATCTCATGTTTTTTAGATGGTAAAAAGTTGCATGTCATTTCTTTTTATGACTGAATCCTTCAGTTAACTGTTACTATGTTGTTTTCTGTATTTCTTTAGATGTTTCTTTCTCCTAGAAGTATTTTTGAGAATTTTTATGTTATTCCACATCTGCCAGTATTCATGTAAGAGATTTATCTGAAAGTTTTAGAGTAGGAGAAGGATTGGTTTCTCAGCTGTTTTGAGTGAATGAAACTAGATCACCTGCAAGCACAGTTTCTTTATTTGAGAAACTTTTTCTTGTCGTTTCATGATTTGAAGTCTGGTAGATTTATTTTTCATGTATTTGTACTTTTTGTTAACTCTTCACCAGTTAGACTACAAGTTTTTGAATTAATTCCAGTTATGACATTCCATTTAGTAGTGTCGTTAGCAGATTTGAATACAAGGCCCTAAAGCAAAAATTGAATGGGATCTATAAGGAGAGGATCCTGTTTTTAATGACACATCAAAGTTATGCATGATCAGACTTGGCAAAGAAGGATAATTTAGTTCTATAGAATACACCAGTTTTTAGAAGTTTATTTCCTGTCAGCTTTACCTGGAAAGTTTTGTTGTATATTTTCATAGTGCCTTTAAGAATATTGGTTAAAAAGATGTTTCTTCAAATAATAATTGTATGCAAATCACTGGAGTTCTCAGAATTCTCAGAACCAACCCAAATATTAAGTATTTATTATTTAGAATCATCTCTAAGTTGATAAATAATGAAAACGGAATATGATTAATGTATTTATCATTGTAAATTCACAACTTTTTTTACGAACAAAGTTTATAGATTGGTTTTTTATTTTTAGGAGCATGACAAGAAGACAAATGAGGAGGCAAACTTTGATTTCATTGAAGATCAGCCTCCTCCAAAACCAAGTGTGTCAAGAAGAAGAAGAGGGGCAGTAAGTGCTGCTGTGATGACAGAGGAAGATGCTGCCTCATATGTCAAGAAGGTGAGTGATTACATGACAGAGTAGTATGTAATCCTTATTTCAGATATTCATGAGACTGCTAGTGGGTTGTATGGGGATGGTGATGGAAATGATACTTATGATTATGATGATAGTGATGAAGATGATGATGATGATGATGATGATGATGATGATGATGATGATGATGATGATGATGATGATGATGATGATGGCTAGCCCATGGTTGGAGACCTCCTCGTGGTGGCAAGCGGGCACAGAGAGACTCTGCCCTTAAGTTGATAGTGATTCATTTCGCGAAGATTCAGAATTGGGGCAGATGTTGACGACCTGTGGCAAACTGTCCAACCAGGCCCCTTCAGTGAAAGTCAGGCACGGCAGCTTCAGGTTGCAGCTCTGATAAGTAACTGTTGGGGTAACAGAGTGGATTGAGTGTAGCCAACTCAATCACCTCTTTTAAACAATTGATAGGCGGTCCACTGACCCCAGGGTTAGTCTCAGGCCCTGTGAGGGGCGTAACGAGAAGAAGAAGAAGAAGATGATGATGATGATGATGATGATGATGATGATGATGATGATGATGATGATGATGATGATGATGATGATGATGATGATGATGATGATGATGATAATGATGATGATGATGATCCTGATGGCTAGCTTTTGGTTTGAGACCTCCTTGTAGCAGTGAGCTGGCACAGAGAGACATTGCCCTTAAGCTGATAGTGATTGGTTTTGCAGAGATTCAATCCTGGGACAGGTGTTGATGACCTTAGGCAAACTGTCCAACCAGCTGCCTTCAGTGAAAATCAGGCTCTGCAGCTTCATGCTGCAGTCCTGCTAAGTAGCTGTTGCTGGGTAACAGAGTGGATTGAGTATAGCCAAGTCAATCACCTATTTAAATAATTGGTGTACAGTCCACTGACCCCAGGGTTAGCTCAGTCCTTGTAAGGGGCATATTGGGATAGAAAAGAAGATGATGATTATGATAATGATGATTATGATGATAATGATTGTTATGATCATGATATGCCAGACACGCATTTGAGATCCATTATAATGTTTTGTAATCATCTGGTGGTCTTTATTCAGGTTATTCCAAAAGACTACAAAACAATGGCATCATTGTCTAAAGCAATAGAAAAGAATATTCTGTTCACTCATTTAGATGACAATGAGAGAAGGTACATAGCTCATACAGAATGTAATTTTGATAACAGTTTTGTTTGGTTAAAATAAATGTTGTATATATATATATATATATATATATATATATATATATATATATATATATATATATATATATATATATATATATATATATATATATATATATATATATATATATATATATATATATATATATATATATATATATATATATATAATTTTCCAATTGTGGTAGCCCACTCATGACTTAGTATATATATATATATGTATATATATATATATATACTAAGTCATGATGGTGGTGATGATGATGATGATGGCTAGCTTTTGGTTTGAGACCTCGTGGCAGTGAGCTGGCACAGAGACATTGCCCTTTTATATATATCTTTTATATATATCTTTTATATATAAATATATTTCTTTCTCATATATATATATATATATATATATATATATATATATATATATATATATATATATATATATATATATATATATATATATATATATATATATATATATATATATATATATATATATATATATATATATATATATATATATATATATATATATATATATATATATATATATATATATTTGCATGCATTGATGAATGCATTACCATATGCAGTTTATAGGCACTGTATTTTAGTTTTGTGTTATCTCAGGCACATGCATCCACATGTCCATGAATCCATAAACACGAGTGACAGAATGCATGCATGATGAAAGCGCATTTGTCTTGAAAATAGATAGATTTCCATTCATTTATGAAATGGAATTGTACTGTGGCCCCCATTTGTAACATAATTTGTTGCTGTTATTGGCCGTGATAGCTATCATCATTAGGAGTTTTTCCCTGGATGTAAATTATTTCTTTCTCAATTCACTTGGAAATCACTTGTATTCTTTGAATAATAGATTAAGTCACTTCACTTAGTGTGTATCAATAACGCATGCGAGCAGAGTGGGGAGCATGATTAAAAATGATTTGATAACACAGCATAATGAGCTTTCTCTACACAACGTAACAAGCTTTCAACTAAATATTGAATTGAAACATTTTGTGCACTGAAACACTCTCAACAGAGCAACTGGGGACATGATTCATCACTCCCAAATAAACTCTTGGGCGCATGCCTGTGCATGCAAGCTATTGCACACTCCCCATTGAAAACCCTGGTGTCTTGTGTAGTGAAATCATTTTGTGTTGTTTTATTGGTCAAGGGAATATCCACCAAAGGAAAGTTAAACTCCTTTTACCTGCCCCATTGATGAATTTGATCAATTCATTTTGAGGGGAATCCACATTTCTCTTGTATTTTTGGATCTATAAAATGTAATTTAGGTGTGCTGTTTGTTGAGATATTGAGGTTTCTTCCAATGTTGTTTTCAATGTCCTATAGGATCATGCTGAGAAATTTTCACATAATATCCACACAGTTATTACTTTTCCTTGTCATACCATAGTAAGTTTATAAAGCAGTGTAAGCTGCAATCTTTATTTTGTACAAGTAATAGGGTGGTAAGTATAACAAATGATTTGATAAAAAGTTGAAATTTTAGTTGATAAAAGACCATAGAAAGCAACATCATAGTCAGATTTTGTTCTGTCTGAGTGCAATCACATGTACATGAACAAAACAATGTGTTTGGTTATTAGCACATACAATCACATGTACATGAACAAAACAATGTGTTTGGTTATTAGCACATACAATCACATGTACATGAACAAAACAATGTGTTTGGTTATTAGCACATACAATCACATGTACATGAACAAAACAATGTGTTTGGTTATTAGCACATACAATCATTTCCTCTTGTCAGTATCTTGGTGGCCAATTTTTAAATGAGCCAATGGTGTAGATATGAAAGATACCAATAATGAGAACAATTTGACAGATGATATCTAGCTGGTCATTTCTGAAGAAAAAAGGCTTCTGTTTGAGCAGCATTTTATCCATCAATAATCTCTCCTCTTTACTATATGCTTCTCTTCAATAAATATATACTCCATTTATAATCTATAAAAGCTTTATTATTGTCCTGGACATGTATTAGGAGAAGAGATGGTAGGACATCTGGCTAACTAATCTACCACATTATATTTGATTATTATCATCACCACCAATCTCTTTCTCTCTTGATTCAGTTTGATCCATTGATTGTTAGATGGATTTTGTATATACACATTTTATTTATTATTTGAGTATTTTATGGTGCATATGTTTGCTATATTAGGAGGGATATCATTGGAAGCGAGGAATAGTAATATGGAAGTATATTTCTTACACTTGAATCACATACACACACACACACACACACACACACACACACACACACACACACACACACACACACACACACACACACACACACACACACACACACATATATATATATATATATATATATATATATATATATATATATATATATATATATATATATATATATATATATATATATATATATATATATATATATATATATATATATATATATATATATATATATATATATATATATTTATTTATATATATGTATGTATAAAGACAGTATATATTCTCATATGATCACATTTATGCACACTAACACACTTGATTTTCTAGTGACATCTTTGATGCTATGTTCCAAGTGAAGCACAGTGCTGGAGAAGTTATTATCATGCAAGGTGATGAAGGAGATAATTTCTACATTGTTGACAGTGGAGAAGTTGATGTAAGTGTGAACAGCATTACATATAATAGAGTCCCCTTCCTACATTATGTACACTCTAATTTTATTTAGCAGATTGCTGGTGAATTTGATTAGGAAAGATGCGCCTTGCTATTTGAAGTATTTTACTCAACTGTAGGGCTCCCATCTGGATAACTGAAATGAGGAATGCTAATGGAACAACTGCCATGTAGTAATGAGAAGTTGCCCTCAAATAATGCCAAATATTGCATTCATGTAGATAGTACCCTCTATGTATCCAATAAAACTAGGTTTTCATATGAAATAGATGAGTATCAAGGAAGCTGACAAAGTATTGCTTCGTATTCTACTAAAAATTTTACCTAGAGATTATATTACAAAGTAGACTTTACCAATGAAGTCAAGGCGGCGTGTATTGATCTCATTCCAGTTTTTCTGCAGATTTGTATTCACCCCAGGGTGTGTGGTAATGTGATTGAAGAGCTTTTGAGGGGTCGAAAGAAATGAGGGCAGGCATTCAATTGTTAATGGCTCCCATGGGTACTTCCCATCGGTTCTGATCCATTTATAGCTGACTTTTAGTTCGATTTGTTAAAGCATGTGGTGCTTAACCCTTATTATCATTGTTATATTCCAACAGGTTTATGTAGCTGATGAGCTTGTTACATCTATAACAGATGGTGGTAGCTTCGGAGAACTGGCACTGATTTACGGGACTCCAAGAGCTGCTACTGTGAAGGTGAAGTGGCTTTCGTTGCTTTATTTACAATCAATATAACACTTAGATAGATACAGCGAAATTCCAGTACTGCATACCCTGTATAGGTCGGACTTTCTCTTAGCCGGATTAACTTTTTCCCCTTGGATTACTTACCAAAATCAGGCCTAAATATTTCGTTTAAGTTGTACCCCGGATAAGTTGCAATCAAAGTAAGCGCATAGATGTATACAGTTAAATCCAGTTATGTCGTACCATGGATGAGTCGGACTTCCACTCAATCGGACTGACTTTAGATTCCCCTTGTATTACTCTCCAAAATCAAGCCGAAATACTTCGTTTAGGCCGTACCCAGACTAAGTCACAATCAGAGTAAATGCGTAGATAGATAGTACACTGTTTCTGAATGGAAAAGTTGACCAGAGTGAAAATGCGAGAAAATGACTGACCGGAATAGGATTCAAAGTTGCAGCCGTCGAACTCGTTGTTCGAGTGCTCAACCAACTGAGCTTTCGGGTCACAACTTGATTTTTCTTAATTTACAATTCTAGTTTGCGCCCTCCCTCTCTTGTGCTCGCGCAATTTTCTACTTCCAGTACGTCACGATTGCTAAAGTCGTCTTTCAATCGTATTGCAGGCAAAAACAGATGTCAAACTTTGGGCCATCGACCGCATCTCCTATCGACGTATTCTGATGGGGAGCCAAATTAGGAAGAGGAAGTTATATGAATCATTCCTGGAGAAAGTGAGCATTTTGGAATCACTGGACAGCTGGGAAAGACTAACTATATGCGATTCTCTTGAACCATGTACCTTCCAAGATGGAGAAGAAATAGTAAAGCAAGGAGAGCCTGGGGACGAATTCTTTATTATAGTAGAGGTACTGTGACTTTCCTATGTTTTCAGCCTCTTTTTAGAGTTTTTCAGCCGCTATTTAGTGTTTACTTTATGACAGTTAATATTAATTCTAGGAAATGTATCGTTTTGTTTATTGTGTCTGTATGACTTGTTGTATCCGAGTATTGTCGAGTTTTCTACTAGTCATTGAAAGATTGGTTTTAATTCTCTATTCACAGGGACAAGCAGCAGTTTACCAAAGGCGAGGCCCGAATGAAGATCCGATCGAAGTCAGTAAACTTGGAGCGTCGGACTACTTTGGTAAGTGTGTTTTGTCTATGGCTTTTGCTTTTAATACTTACATCTCGGAGTCAATGTGAAGAACGTCAGTTTGTCTTGAGTTCTTCGTTCTGTGGTTTCCCACAGTTTTGGGCTTCTTTTCTTTGCTTGTGTGTTCTTTCTTCTTTTTTGGGCGTTATTTTTGTTAGCACATGTGGTGACTCTTAGAACACCAACTTTACATCTTTTAATTGCCTCACCAAACATAACAGATAGTTCTGATAGCTTTTCAAAAAGGAAAGATATCATTTGGTGTTTTTTGTCAAAAATTTTTGAATGTATATAGAAGACAATGCTGTCAGAGACGCTGGAAGTGTATAATCAACTGGCCTTTAATTTTTCGAGACAAAGTTCTTGATTTTGCTTGCATAGTCTGATATTTCCATATTTGACAACCTCAGTAAACACACTTATTATCAGATCTCATTTGCCCGTATTGTCAATCTTTGAGTCGGTTTTTTGGGTGGCAGTGTTTGCCATTAGTAGATCGTTTTCACAGATGAGCACGCTTGCTTACAAAGACGACGTTTTAATTTTGTAGTTGTATGATTTTTGAAGCATTCTAAATTGCTGTTCGTCGTAACCTATGTTTTATTTCTTATTTCAAAATTTTCATGCTCGTTTGTCAAGTAGTAGCTTTGAAAATCTTAAGTTTCAGTGGCCTAGTGGTCATATTTTGGTATGCGTGCAGGATGCTTTTGTGATAGAATCTTATTGCCTTCCCAGGGGAGATCGCCTTGGTGCTAAATCGGCCACGGGCAGCGACTGTGATTGCACGTGGTCCCTTGAAATGCGTCAAGCTTGACCGCGCACGCTTCGAGCGTGTGCTGGGCCCGTGCATTGATATTCTCAAGAGAAATATACAGCAGTACAACAGCTTTGTTTCACTGGTTGTTTAAGTAACATTGTACTTATCTAGTATTATTAACTTGTATGTAAATGACAACCTCTTGAACATTCAAATTCGTAGGTATTTAGATGGAAGTTAGCTGGAATTCTGTGCATTTCTATTCCTGGCAAGAAATTAGTTTGCTTTTGACCAGATTATAGTTCATGATTTACCCATCTCCCCTTTATACCTTTAGTTTGGGGCTGGGTGGAGGGGCTGTGAGTTCGCGAATTATAACAGCGGGTAATGTTTGTTTATAGGGTTTGTTTGGCTGGGAAGGAGCAGTGCATGACGTTTCTTGTCATAACTAGTTGTTGGTTAGTGGTGGAAAATATCTTGCAATTGAACTGTTTCTCGAGTTAGTTTGAGGAGAATTCTGTGTTGCAGACATATCCAATAGCTTTCGCCATTCTAGGCATATTTTAAGAAATTGGTTCGAGTTTTTATCCCGGACTCATGTTTGTCATAAAATTACTTCGACAAGAAAATGATTATTATATAGAATGACGTCATTTGGTCCTAGGTATTAAATAGAATAAGATTATAAGAATACTGTGACATCAATATTGAGGAGTTTCAAATTCGGTGACCGTTTGAAAATGGGCCACCGCGATTGCAATTTTTTGCCCGGTTGCCATGACGTCTTAGGATGAGGTCAGCGAGTCATCAAATTATCTGTCTGAAAAATTGCCCTTCGCGCTATTCGACTTTCAAATGGGAGTTTCTTATCATTTCCACTGTTTCCTCGAGTAACTTACGATGTATTTTAGTCTTAGCAAGTAAATTATGTTCTTAGTTGTACTATAAATAACTGCAGGATTACTAAACAATGATTCCCTTTTGATAAGGGATTTGTTTGAAATTTCGTATTGAAGTCTTATTTGCATGGAAGTACTGGAAAAATGTTGCCACTGAATGCCATTCGAAGAGAGATCTTCAAATCAGGGTTCTGTTATGCAAGTTCCCATTCTTCTTCCCCTTTGCTCTGCCAGTTTCCTTGTCACCATTCTTATCACTTTTTGATCTATTTCACTTAATTAGCTTTAGCCAAGCACACAGGTTTCTAATGCTGTACGAAGGCGTGAAATACCCCGAGTTATTTTTTTTATCTTCTTTCATTTGCTCACCAATTACAATTACTAGATTAGCCTTCAAATACCTTCCTTTACAAGTTGGGATTCTTCTTGCCATTGCTTTTTTCTGCAATTTTCTGCGAGATAAAAACCTTGAGTGTACCAGTACCATTTATTTTGTGTGCTATATTATAAACTCTAAATGTCTAAATATATATGTTGTCAACCGATGAATACATTAACTTGATCGTGTCATGAGAGTTTTAAGTAGTTCATTGCCAGCTATTTATTGTAAATCATTAAATGATTTGTTGTTCAATTTTCTTCTGAGTTCTTCTCTTGCCGCATAACCGGCAAATGTTTTCAGAGCTCTGATCACGTCTATTTTCTCCTGACCTACTTGACCAATCGTCATGTAAAGTGGGCCTGCATTATTTGCTGTGAAACGCATGTATGATCGGAATGCTGCATGATGATTGGTCAATTATGTTGGTAGAAAATAGACCTGGTCAGAAATCTCAAGCATTTGGGGGCTAATGCTCTGTTACATTCTTTGTAGCAAAACCCCTTTGATTGAGATACTCATCGTGATGCCAATAACCATCATTGCTCATTCGTTTTACTTTTATGACGACAAGATGACTTCGCTCTTATAAGCGAATGTAAAAGGCGTTGTCAGAGAACCTTTCTTAAGGCCTCCGCCCAATACCACCTGTTTTCAGAGCACACTTTCTTTTTTAAGAATACAGTTTAAAAGAATACCAAGGCTCAAGGTCGCTGAAATTTATGAATAATTGAAAAATAATGCAAAGCTCAAGTTTCATCAAGGGTGAAATTTTGCTTATTTTGGTTTTCATTAAGAAACAAAGCAAATGTGAGCTTCACTTATCCTGTTTTGTAGTCATTGAGCTATGATGAGACTCAGCAACTCTGCTAGGAGTGTCAGTTACACATTTCTTACTTTGAAAATATATTAGTGTTAATGCTTTAAATACTTTAAGAATAATTTAAGAATATTCTTAGGCTCAAAATTTCGAGGCTTATCGAAAAATTAGATGTCCTTATAAAAAGTGTGTATGGAGTGATAAACTTTCTGATAGGTTTGTTTTGGGGGTATTTTTGTGGTCATATTTGCATATCAAGTTAATGGTAGCCCCGTTGTTCATTTCTTCCCTCTTGTTGAAATATTTACTCACAATGTGTGTCAATGGGCCAGCATATGTTATTTACAGAGAATTTTAGAACTTTCTTCCTAGATTGCTTCGGTTTATTGCAGGGGATTGCCGTGAAGGGGAGGCTCAAGGGCTTCGTCCCTTTTTGTTAAAACGAGGGGAGTTTCTTTGGTGCTCAGCCCCCTTTCATGCAAACGCATGCTGCTGAGCTTTTAACTTTGTAATATGAACCAACCATTTGTTATGGGTTTACGTATATTTGGCGTCAATTACATTGAACCTATTTCAACAACATCTTGAGTGTGGTCATGTAGCCGAGGGAGATGCTTATAGCATAACACCCCCGTCTTAATTTTTCAGACGGCATCCCTGCTTATGATGGATGTTCGTGTAGGTTTACAGGTGATGTTTCTGATCTTACAAAACAAGCGTACAATTCAAGCAAAAAGGGCACATTTCATTTTGAAGGGATACCATATACCTCACTGCCCCCTGTGATTATTCTCGCGTGCAAAAAAGCTCTGTTCCCCTTGGGACACAAGCACGCCTCACCAGGCTTTTGAAGGCATGTTTATGACTTTCTACATTCTGAGATGATGATGGTTGAATGGAGAAACACTTTTGGGGTCTCATTTAGTGGCAAGTGTCTTCTTTGTTGGTAAGTTCTCTCTTCAAAATGAAACTCCGTGAACGATTTATCTACATCCTTTGAGCAATTTTTTTTACATCCTTTGAGTCTGTCCTGGCTAGCACACAGTATTATTTAAGTGCAAACATTCTCCGGTTTCGTTCTCAAATTGTTCTTTAAATCTGCAGGAAAATATACACTGTATCGCTAGTAACTCAACTCACATATATTTATCGCAAAAATATGCTTTAGTTGTATGGCCAACAAGGTGATACTGTCTTGCAACGAAAGTTGTTGAAAATCTGCATTCTTTGGTTTGGGTGCGGAGAAGTTCATTCTTTCTGGCGCATACGTAGGCCTAAAGTCATAAAGTATTACTGACGGAATAATCAACAAATTATGGCGCGTGCGCGGATGAAAGCTCTCAGTATTAGGCGGGAAGATATTCCTCGCCCACTACAAAGAATGCTGCTTAGATTTGTCTGAGTTAAGTACGACAATTTACTGTCCGACTCTTTTCAGTACACTCGCAGTATAAGTGGTTCGGCCATTTTTGCCCACACAGAATTCGTCATATCTCCTGTAGAAGTAGTAGGATATTGTATGCAGGGGAATTTCAAAAATATGAACTGAACTAACTGAACTGAAGTTGCTGCTAGGTTGGTTCTGTTTTGTTTTTGCAGCGCTACATTCTCCCGATCTTCCTTTGCTTCATTTGAGCGTTTTTCTATTGACTGTGAGCTGTGTAGCAATTTAGTTAGATAATTATTTGATTATTATTTGATGCAATAACTGACAAGCAACACAAAGATTTCATAAAGCAAGAGCTCCCTCTAAAAGTCAAACAAAGAAACCTGAACGTCAATGTTGAAAAAACTGAAGAATTTTGTGTTGGCACAGATGGGAACGAAGAATGGAAAACCATAAAATATCTAGCAAGCATTCTAGACACTGAAAAAGACATAAAAAGAAGGAAAGGACTATCGATTGATGCCTTCAATAAATATGAAAAAATTCTATGTAACAGACAAGCATCCATGAAGCTAAAAGTTAGAACGCTAAAAACATTTATATCCGATGCTGCTTTACAACTGCGAGATCTGGACCTTAGCCAAGAAATTGGAAGAAAGTATCGATATCTTCCAAAGAAAACTGCTACGTAGAATGCTAAACATCAAATTAACGGATAAAATAAGAAATGAAGAAATATATAAAAGATCATATCAAATACCCATCACAACCGAAATAAAGAAACGCCGATTAAACTGGCTTGGGTACATGCTAAGGCTACCAGAAGGAACACCAGCAAAACTAGCTTTCAAAGAACATTTGAAAAAAGCGAAAGGTAACCGAGGAAGACCAAAACATACGTGGATAAAACAAATAAATAAAGATCTGAAGGCAATAAACAAAACAGTAGACGAATTAACTGAAAACGATTATGAGCGAAAGGAATGGAAGAAAACAGTGGCAAGGCTAATGTCCTGAAGAAGACGGAAAAGCTATTAAGAAGAAGAATTATTTGATTGTGTTAAAACTATTCGAACACCTCTCCTGATTCCATATAATCCTAGTAGGGATGAAGAGAAACGAACGATGGTCAGGAAAACGAGCAGGCGTTGTCTTGGGGCTCAGAGTTTGATGGAGCCTTGACAAGTTACTGCCAACAATGAATTAGAGGGATTCTTAGCAAAGAATTTAGAACGAGTGAGTGTATAAACGTATTTTAACATCTCTACAAGGAACTCAAGGATTATAATGCCCCCAGAAGATAAGAAACTCGAAGCAACTGTCCAGGGTCAGATGAAGAAACAAAACCGTTTGTTTGTGATAAACTGTTTAATACAGCACAATACAAAACAGATACCTTGACAATTTTATTCAATAAAGTTTTATACAATCACTGTCATCTAAAGCTAAAAAAGCAAAGCTGCCATCTTGGTAAAGTACATTGAATTCATTAAGCATGAAGTATCCTATAGATCATTTCATTAATCAATATTTACAGACGATACACCTTACAGCAAAACTAGCTTAAAACAGAAACTACTAACAACAAAATACAACGTAAAACAAGGTAATAGCAAATTACATCGTGTAGCGCCCATCGCTGGTCTTCCAAGGGTTCGTCTTTAGGGTTATGTCGGTAGATATGCTTTTAAGTGCTTTTTCAAAAACAGGCATATGACTAATTCATCTGATAGTTTTTGGCAGGTCATTCCGACTCTTCGCAGCACTGAAGCCGAAGCACTTTTCTGTGAACTCAAATTTAGGTCTTATAATCAGAAGTTTGTCACAGCGTCAGAGTTTCTTGTTTGATAATTTGAAACTTGAGATCTGCATGTGAATCTACTATCCAATTTTTCAGGACATTGTCCGTTTAACATTTAATGCGGCATCACTAGCTTATCGTATCTTATCACATAACGGACGTCAAGCCACGCGCAGACCCGCCCATCCCTAATTTTGCAGATTGAATGAGCTTACATGCGCGATTCTGAACGGTTTGTAAATGTAAAAGCTTTGTATCTGATACGTTTCCCCAAATCACATTAGCGTACTTTAAGTGACTCTCAAAAATTGCTTTATAGACTTGAGCCAGCTGAGATTGTGATAAAATACCCCTTAGTCTTCTAGGCGCTGCAAGTCCTGTTTCCTAGATATTTCATACTATTCACGTGTGTAAGATGCTCACCGTTTATCTGACATTTGATGTTATCATCCAACGGTTTAATTTACTTGGTATTTTCAAGAAGCATAAACTCACCCCTATTGGCATTTAAGCTGAGTTTATTAACGCGCATCTATTCAGAGATATTGGATAGATAAATATTTATAACTTGATGAAGCTCCAACAAATCTGATGCGGCATACATCACAGTCGTATCGTCAGCGCACATATTTGGAGATGATTCTTGGAGGCATTGCTCAAAGTTACTTACATACAAAGTAAATAGAAGTGGCCCAAAACATAATTCTTGTGGAATACCACACTCTTTATTACTTTTGCTAGAACTTTGACCATCCAGAAAGCAAAATTTGCTCTCTGCCAGCTAGATATGTGGCAAACCAATTACGAGGAACTCCAACAATCCCGCATACAGCAAGCTTTGATAGAAGGATACTTAGGTTGAATGTATCAAATGCTTTCCTAAGGTCGAGAAAGACGCTTATATCCAGCTTTCGGTTGTCGTTATTCTCATAACAAGATTCTGTCGCATCTATTAAAGAACTTACAGTATCATGCATCTTTTGGAAGGCAAATTTATTAGCAGACATTATTTTGTGCTCCTTGACGAAACCATACATTTGATCATGCACAACCTTTTCCGGCAGTCTCGGAAAGACAAAAAGAATAGCTATCGGTCTACAATTATTCACCTCTGTCCTTTGTCCTGATTTGAAAATAGGTGTCACCCTTGCAATTTTCCACATGTTTGGGAATGGTCCATTTTGTAACTTCAGTGTACAAGACATTTTAAAATTTTTATGACAAGGAAAAGGATGTGGAACTTTGTGTACAAGAGTAAAGAAATCAAGCCTGACCTTGGGCCTAATGTTCCATACAAACAAACGTGCAGTCAAAGTCAATTTCTGGATTAAACTGGTCCATAACGTACATAAATTAAAACTCTAATCACTCATAGGATACGTTTTTATAAGAAACCTGACTTAAGGCCTGGTATTAAAAAGTGTCTTCACATTTGGGCACATTATAGTTCTAAAAGTTTCCAAAGTCTATGAAAAAAATTGCAGTGATAACGAAAGCAAAACGGACAACATTCAATTTCTTGTAGTGGCCATAAAGCTTAGCACATGAAACATACTGTAGTGGAAAAGTGTTGAATCTGTGGAGGAAAAAAGGAGTTCCCGAAACTATGAAAGATGGCACAGAAATTTCGAAAGTTTCGTACATTGTAGTTCTAAACGTTTCCTAACTTTTAGGGTGTCTAGTACTAGGTTTCTTATAAAAAACGTACAAAGCATTCATAATAGATTTCACTTAAAATGGTGCCCAAGGAAGTCCATAATATCAGCGTCCACAGGGAGTAAACAATACCAATGTCCATAGGGAATCTGTACTACCAGTGTCCACAGGAAGGTTTTAATACCAGTGTCCATAAGGAGTCTATAACACCAATGAATAATAAAATGGTACAAACACTGACAAACATCATAATTACCATATCAATGAGGCTTGAGGAGAGGGTTCCATAAGGCAGGTCCAAGTGTGGATGGCCTAAGATAAGATTTGAGGACAATAGTAGAGACGATTGCAAGACTCGGTTTGCAAAACTTTATTCACATTGAATTCTCCGCCCTAATGATGACAATTGAAGAGTGATATTGTTGTTTATTAACATATACGACTTATCTGCAAATTTAGAAACTAAGTACACCTGTCGCCTGAGGCGACACCACGAGGGATCTGGGGAACATTTCTCCCCTGTTTTCTTCCTGATCAATTGTGTAATTCATCCAAATTCGAATAGAAAAAGTTTGAGGAGGTGAGAGATTTCTAGCAAACTTCAAAGTCATTGTTATGTCATATCATTGCCGTATTTTATAGCCTTTTGTTACCTTTTCACTGTACATTTTATTACACGATGTAAGAAAGGGCGTGGTCCACAAAAACCCCAAGTCTGCGGTGGCTGGAGTCGCCCTTGCCAGTCGCTTGCGCTAAAAAAAGTGTTTTTTGGGGTCTAACCACAACACCTCTCTACCTGAAGCATATCAAATACTCTGGATAAGCATGGTAATCTGGAAAAACGACAAAAATTGATGGGTTTGTTACACAATCTACCACTGAATCGTACAAATCTGTCCCTGTGCCTTTCATTGGTGGGGTTTTCATTCCATGTTGACCTTGAGCGTATTCACCAACTAGGACCTTGGCCATGTACATTAACTTTTCACCTCTTGGATTTGGCCGTGCATACATCACTGAATAATTTGAGTTGACAGCAAAGTAATTTCCGTCGCCATAAGATGCGGCTAAAATGAAATTTGTCAATAATAGTATTAATTTTTGTTGTCTTGGAACCTCATGAAAATAATACAATCATAAACCTCACTGTATTCAGGCAATGCATAATCGGCAAGTCCACGGCGTAATTTTTGGCAATAAAAAGACACTAAACAGTAACAAAACAATCATACCGAAAAAATACATCAACCTCAAATAAAATGAGAACAACAATAACAGTTAAAATAAGTTTGCAAAGTCATATCCTAATAGTCTAGTAAATGAAGGTTTGTCCAAGTTTTGTCTCTTCTACAAAATGTATAACAACTACATCGTACTGCAATATTATATTCCTTTAAATTTCATATCAGGCTTCATATCTCTCTGTATAGGGCAATGTACAATTGGCTGTCAAAGTGGTTCAAACAAAATGAAATGAAATAAAAAAAATAAACAAATATACAAAAAAATAAAAAAACAAAAAAAAACTGCAAAATCAAGCTGGCGAGAACTATCTAACTAATAGGAAGTCCGATTTTCATGTATCGCGTAATTCTGGAGTTGTCCATGGTATACTGCGACAGGACAAGATGTAGCATCTGCATCATATGACGATGCTTATGATCCTAGACAGGATAGACTTGTATTTTTTTGTCAAAGTCAACTGCCTTAAGTAATTTACTGAAAGAGCCCAAGGAGGATCCTACAGTGCCAAGAGCACCCATGGAAAAGTTAATGAAGTTTATTCGACCATAGCAAGAATGTAAATCATGATGAAAGGGATTGTATTTTAGAGCTTTGCGGTCGTTGTTGACTTTTATATTAGTTTCAAATTCTATGGTAAGTTCAAGGATATACATAGTTTTGTTATTAGTGATTAAAGTAAGGCCGAGTCTGAGAGAATCACCAGTAGCCAGAGAAGGGGGCAGGAAAAGTAGAGAGATCAGCGTATAATGAGTAACTTGGAATTACTGATAATGTGTTGGCTATAAACTTAAGAACCGAATCATATCTCCAAGTATATCTGCCTTGATCGACGTATGATTTACAGCTGGAGACGATGTACTATAGTGTTTCTGGCTGAAGACAAAAGGAGCATGCGAATGACTGTCCAATAGACCATTTGAAGAGGTTCTTGCGGGTTGCTAAAGTGTTGGTTAAGTATTTCTGGGAGAAATTGAAACTGTTGTGTATGAACAAAAAGAAAGAGTAAAATGAGAAAAAAGAGTAATCACAGCCACACCCTATAATTCTTTGCATAAATTCAAGTCTTTAGTGAAGAATCATTTCGCGTTGAATACATAATGATGGAAAACCCCCACTCAAGTAGGGCTTCTCTTTAGTAAGCAATGAGATACAATCACGCGCGTTGTGGAATTAAGATGACAGATATTTGAGAATTGTACGAATCATCACCTGTCCACGTGTAATCAGCATTTCGGGGAGTTTAAGGACAGTACGCTATTGATTACAGGCCCCCCAACACCCCAAGAGGGGGTATCATCGTACATAATGTAAGAGAATTTTAGCATGAAATGATCAGGTGTGGAAAAGGTCTAAATGAAGTATACACTCACATATGTTTATGAGGATGATGAATGAGCTATAATTATGTGTGGACCAAGATGTCTCTAAAGTTTCGAATTCGTTTCGATTTCGTTTCTCCTGGTGAATTTGGCGTAGTGTGGTATCTTCCATAATCGTATTCCAAATTAGATTTAGTATAGGGCCAATTGGTTTGGTGTTGATATTGAAAGGTATGGCAAAAAGGTAAAATTCGTCTGATTTGCGTCTCCTTTTCAGTTAATAGATCAGCTTGTGGCTAAGTACATATTTTGGAGAATAATGATTGTATGAGGGTTGGATGGTAGCCCCTAGTAACTAGGCTATTAAACAAATTTTTGAGATGATTTCTGAGATGGCCCCAACCAAAACTGGTGCCACCAAAACTCCAAAGCATTTACAGGTACATTCAAATTTATCAATCAGCACAAATCACAATATGACTGAGAAATCTAAAAAATTATCTTTGTTTCATCGTAGTTATCACTTGACACACATGACTTGGTTTTCTGGGCGCTTGTACTCCCACTAAGTGATGCCAAATTGTTACTGGCATATAGGAATACAGAATCAAATAAATATTGTACTATTAATCGAATATTTTTCAGGGTATATCTAAAAATGTCTTTTATGTCCACATTTCTGAAAAATATGTGTATTTTAAGTGCTTAGGTCTGTTATGTCCTTGGTGGGTTGCCTGCTCCTAGCATAGCCGCCAAATGCTTGAGAACCATGTCAAGTCTTTTTTCTCCCAACCTAACTGACCAATCATCATGCAGAATGGGCCTAGCCTTAGCATGTGTGGCAAGAATCCTGCATGATAATTGGTCAATGAGGTTGGGAGAAAATAGACTTGACATGGTTCTCAAGCATTTGGCGGCTATGCTCCGTTACCACGAAATAGCTCTTATCAAAATTGTGAATGAATGATTCATGTTAGGATGGAGCAGAGTATAGGAGAAGCAAAAGACTCAACTTTGAAATAGGCTGCTATCAACTGAGAGACATGAGCCCAGTAAAGGGACTGGTCATTACTAATGCCCTGGACCGGGGCGGAAAGTACAGGTGATATTTCCTTAGGAGTCATTACTGACGAAAGACTAACAAGGGATGAGCACTGTAGAATCGTGAAAGGAAAATGAGCGCTGGTCTTGTAGTCCTTAAACGATTGAAAAATATTTTGCCGTAATCTCTGGTTTGCAGTGTGTATTATGTTCTCATCGAGAGTCATCTGCGCTTTGGTGATGTTATTGGGGGTAGCTTATGTAGTACAAAATTAACTACTCTTTAACGTCTCTAAGCACGAGCATGCACAATAATAAACCGTCCAAAAATGAAAAATGGCTGGTCATGGTCCTGGCGTAATGTAGCAAATATAATCCATTATGACAGGAACGTGATGATATACAAGATCATAAATAGAATGGGTCCTGAAAACCTTTTTGGTAAATGCTCTCCATGATCACATTTTTCTACGTACTACACAAGACATTCTCAGAATCTACAGATTCCTAGACACTGTATAGAATGTTTCAAAAAGAGTTTTAATTATGCATCCTTGAAATTCAGAAGTGATACGCCTTCCAGTATTCGTGAGATGCCGACCTTAAATCGTTTCAAGGAAAAAGCTATAAGCGCATTTAAAGAGCTACACTCATTTCAAAATACGACTCACCTGTAACAACAGCAGATTAAGAAAAATCAGGATTATAGGCTTTTTAGGTATACATGTAGTTACTAGACTAAAAATTGTGGTAAATTTTGCATTTTGTTTGCAGAAGGGGTATATTCGTGTATAAATAACGCTAAATGAGCAGATGAAATGAATATTTCCGCAGAAAAAGTCGCAACCCCTCCAGGTTTCCATTGAAATTTCTGACCCCATCAAAAAAATCTGGAAAACATTTCATACGCCAAGTACATAGACTTTGTGGTGCACAACAAAGAGGTTGCATTCTATAAATAACACTCTCTCAAGGGAAGTGTAATACAAGAAAATTTCCTGAACTCCAAAGCATGCAAACAGGAGGGGGGTTAGCCCATTCATCACTTGTGCTTCTTCAAGAAGCTACTGGCAAAAGAATAGACCAAGATCCAAGGGCAAAGATCACTTAATATTGCATGAAAGATTTTACAGGGAAAGTGAAAACAAAACCAAGGTTTCACGTGGAGCCAGTAAAACTCTTAAAAAAGGAGGGTGTTTAAAGCAACTACTCTAGAGAAGACAAATGAATTTTTTCCATATTAACCAAAAATGCTGAGCAGACCGCAAAGGATGCAAGAGCCTGAATGGAAAGAAGTCGAGAAAGAGAAACATTACAGCTCACAAATTAATATTGGCTCGCTGAAGCAACCTGAAATGTAATGAATGTGTTATTCTCAAGGTTTTACTGATTACTTTGTGTTATTCTCCATTACCATACCTTTCCAAGCAGCCATAAAAATAAATAGCCCAACCAGTATTATAATTTTGGTTTCATGACCTAACATTATGAACCAAAAAGTTTTCATGTCCCTTCTAGCTCCTTCAGCCCCCATCCCGGTTATGAATAATAACCAATCCCTAATACGACACAAACTAGCTTAGGCTCAACCTAAAATGTCCGCCAAAAAACTTGGAACACTTGCTATGATGTACATAGACGAGCTATAGCATACAATCCCTCCATAAACAATATTGACTGAAGCAAATATGAACAACAGAAGTGATGACTATCTACAGTACAATGGGCTGTTGCTATCGACTCAACATTGTTTCAGAAGGGAAGGGATATAGATTTCAATTTGTGTCAAAGGAAAGCGACAGGAATCGGGAATTCACAAAAATGTGTGGTTGCTCCATCAACTTTTGGCAGGCATTATAGGTTAGGTCTAATCTGGGCTTGACCTGCTTTCGTCCATACGGTAACTCATCATCCATCGAGGATGAACCGTGTTTTTAACACATGCGCAATCCACTAGGCCTAATCCATGTTTGTGTTCACACAGGGCATTTTCAACATACCAGCTACACGGGAAAGGTCTTCAGTAGGCCCCATGCTTTCTACAGTGGTAGCCGGCAAAATCAAATAATTTCCCCAGTTGCTCAGGCCCACTCAAATACCTTTTCACTCTTTAGCATTGTTCTAGCATCATGTAAAAAGATAGTGTCGTTTTCCTAGAAAATGCAGCATGTTCACACGATACCTAGGTTAGCATTTTTCACGCGATAAAATCTAACTTGAGTTGAATTTATCCTAGGTTACCCAATGTCGTGTACACAGGGCTACAATGTCAATGTTATTCTTCGCTCATATATCTAGTTTTGAAAAGTGAAAGTGCGAGAAAATAACCGACCCGAGCGGGATTGGAACTCGCGGCCCCTGACATTGTACGTCAGTTGGTAGAGCACTGACGTACAATGTCAGTGGCCGCGAGTTCGAATCCCGCTCGGGTCGGTTATTTTCTCGTACTTTCACTTTTCATTTCTTCCAAATCCTGTTGCCTTCACAAAAATTTCTAGTTTTCTATGAGTTGTTCATTGCTCAGACTTAAAAAAGTAAATTTCTGGTTACCATTTTTCCCGGCGTAGCTTCTGTTAAATCCGTGGTGATTGATTAGTTTTGATGCCTCCTCAGTTGTACCGTGGAATAGCGACCGCTCATTATTGCTTGATCCATTTCTGCTGTCCATATCTTGCTTCCTGATGATGTAAGATTTGTATAGTTGGGGATTCTGCACCCGTTGTATAGCCAAAATTTTCCTTATGCTATTCCCTGATGTCAGCATCAGTTGGCTTCTAACCTTCTGATATTCTTCACGGTCATTAGGCAGACAAACCAGATGAGAGGGTGCCTCTTTTCCGTTGGTATCTAGAGGCATCCTGTCCCAATGAGATGGAAAGACCTCTGAGGAAGAGAATCGACAATTCTATATCAGTATGTTATACAGCATGTCTAGTATAAAGATACAATGCAATGCGACAAGAAGGAAAATCGAAACTAAAGTAAGTTACCAACCGTCTTAAAAACGCAATCATGCGATTAGGAAGTAATACATAAATACCGTAAATCCTCCAATTAGCCCCCTGGGGGCTTATTTATCTTTGATGCTTTCTGGGTGGGGGCTTATTCGAGGGGGGCTTATTCGAGGGGGCTTATTCGATGGGGGGCTTATTCGAGGGGGGCTTATAAAATTATTTGACAAATGTCGTATAAAAAGCTGATTGTCAAAGCTCCTTTTCTCCGTACTATTAGAAGAACAGTCTAAATTTAAGCATTAGTCTTTATCAAAGTCTTCATCATCATCTTGGGTGGGGGCTTATTCGAGGGGGGCTTATTAACAATTTGAAGTTCTAGCATGGGGACTTATTCGAGGGGGAGCTAATTCGAGGATTTACGGTAGTAATATTCCAAAGTTTTGGCACTTCAGAAAGAATCTAGCATCAATGAGGGTACTTTTTCTTATTCTAATAGACCAATTTCTGTGAGGTTTCACGAGAATTCCACCCTTCCAAGCCCCCAAAGTGCTCAATGATCTAAAAGATTATACTACGATTATGAATCAAAATCGGATGTAAAAAAAAGAAATGAAGTTGTCATGAAGTTTAGTGTATTCTGTGCTGCTCGTGCTTGATATGAAAGTGAATAAACAAAGACTGAGTTACCACAGCAACTAGAGAAAAACCTATGTTACTACACAATATTTATACATGGGAACAACCAAATGGCATAAAATGAAATATGGACATTGGGTTGGATGCAATAAGCCTAAGACATTTGAAACTGGCTTCATGAAATTCAATTCAAAGACGCTCAGAAAAATGAAACTCAAACCTCGCTCATTCGAAGTTTGCTCGTTGAGACATCTTGTGAGTATCGAAACTGCGTTGGTCAGGTCTTCATGTCGAATGCCAAGAAAAGTCACTTTTACTGATTTTGAGTCGGCACATGTACAAAAATTGTCCGGAAGGTAATTTTCAACTGCACGCTGAGATTCTTTGTCGTTGCTTTCTACAACCAGAAACACTTTTTTCAAGGATTGACATGAAAAGGCATTGCTGGTGTTGTACATCTCTACACTCCACACAACATCCATAACTACGTCTTCTTTCGCATAATCACGAAGGCCTGTTCCAAGCATAGGTATTGCAACAGATGAATGGGACATCGATGCTGCATCTTCAAAGATTCGCACAAGCAATCTTTGAAATCTCTATAGAAATATATAAGGTATATGAGTCGAAACAAGGATCAACGATGGTACACTGTTTTTTATAAGAAAAAAGCTATCTCCCTTCAATCTGGATCTTTCTCAATATTTCGTCAAATCCAAATAAATATGTTTCTTTTTTTTTTTTTGTTTTATTCAGAATAAAAAGCCTACAGTAACAAGTTACATATAACATTACTTACAAGCCAAACATTACTATACTACAAAGACGATACCCCGAGGAGCAATATCCTGACTACCCCGGGGCCATTACATATAAAACATAAATCTAAACTAAAATTTAAATACGATTACAAGAAACAACTAATGAGAAAAAAAAAAAAAAACAAAAACAAAAAACTTGTCCCGCAGTTGATGTCGAGCTAATGAATTTGAAAGGGTAAATGACAGTCACCATGCTCCCTCATGCAACGTTAACACCGTTTAAATATGTTTCTTAAGTGTCTCTTAAGAGTCTTGAAATTTCCTATAACAACAAGGCAACTGTGAGACGAGAAATAGAATTTCCAGTTCAAAAACTTGAGAGACGGATGTTATTTGTATTTGGTCTCCAGTTTACAAAACTTTTTTTGAGCAAAAACAAATTTCTCAAGTTTTAGATTTGAAATTCAGCCTGCCTGTGTTTCTTAAATGTTCCCTATTTTTACCTGGTTTCAGCCTCATTTCCTATATACCTGTTTTTTATAACAGAAACGTGTATGAAAACAAGGAAGATTCCAAGAAAGGACCCCATTGATGTTTGGAATTTTTCGAAAAATGTTGCTAAGCAACAGTTGCTATATAGATTACAAATAATTCATACTAAGTTGATTACAAAGAAGGAAACCGGGTTTCTGATTCTCGATTGGTTGCATTCGAAATTGAAAACTTCTTTATGAGTCATTCCATGTCAAAGTAGCAAATTTTTCAAAGTTTCCCCAGATGACCCCCTCCGATTTCGTTCATATTATAGCTGTTGATTACATTACACAAGAAATGAATGATCTGAAAATTTCAGCTAATTATGGCATACAGTTCTTGAGATATGGCTTCTCAAAGTTCCATAATAAATGCATACATTTGTGACAAATGTGCATGTTTGCAGAAGTCACCATCTTTAGTGATGAACAACTCCAACACTACAAATAGTAAGTCTCTTAAACTTCATATGATGAAGATACACCTAATACACTCAAATGGGATGCTCTTTTCAACTGAAAAGTGTTGATCAAGAGCTGTTAGGGAGCGGTCATTAAGTATCCACCAGAGGGGGGCGGAGGAAACTTCATTAAAAGCAGAATAATTTCTGTACTCCCTCCATAACTTGGTAATTCTTTACGTCCCCCTCCACAAACCGTTCAAAATTTTCACACCCCTCAAAATGTAGGAGATTTTATGCTATGGATATTTATTTGTCATTTAATAATTAAGTATATTTGGAAACTCTCCAATTTGTAACTATTCTTCCACTTCTTGTTTTTGTAAATATATCAACATTATCTCCTGAATCTTCAGAACTCTGTTGATCATCAGACATGTTTGTGTCACACAAAACAATATCATAATCACTGTCGTTGGAAGAGATGCTTGAAGCATCATCTTACCCGTCTTCACATTCTTCAAAACTTGCCTCATTGTTGCTTGTTGATGCAATATGTCCTTGGACTATTCTAACTTTCTCAGCTTTTTTGAGTTTCAAACAATGCACCATTTTGTTGTGTACCAAATATTTGTTCAAATCTGCAACTGTGAGCTTCTTCAAAAGACCGTCATTACATATTGAAATCCAGTCATATTCATCATATGTTCGATCCTTTTCTAATCGAGCCATTAGCCTCTCAAGATTATGTCATTTCCCAGAGAGTAACTAGATGGTAAATGAAAACTACCATTGGCAAACATATTGAGAGGATAAATGCACTGATGAGCAAATCAATGCGGTTGCTACAAAGGTCTCCAGGGCGATTGGCTTTTTGAGACATGCTAAATCCTTTCTGCCTAAGGCTAGTTTGAAAACTCTGTACACGGTATTGTTGAGCCCCACTGTCGATACTGTTGTTCTGTCTGGGTTTGTGCTGGGTCTACAGACACCAACCAGCTACAAAAACTTCAAAATCGTGCTGCTAGGATCATAACAAAAAGCAGCTTTGACACCCCAAGCAGACCACTTATTGCAGAGTTGGGCTGGAAGACCATTGAAGAACTCATTGGTAATGAAACCAAAACAATGGTCTTCAAGTCGCTCAATGATTTGGCTCCTCAATACTTATGTAGCCTCTTCACCAAAAACTCAGCATGCTCCTCCCGCAGCCTCCGGAACACTGAGACTGATGGATTCAAGGTTGCCAAAGAAAAGTTCAGCAAATGGACAAAAAGGTTTTCTTTCCGGGGAGCTAAACTATGGAATAGCATTCCTGCTGAGTCTAAGTCGGCATCCTCCCTGGGTGGTTTCAAAAAATCAATACAGGGTTGACTATTTCCTTATTTATTGTTTGGAGGGCCCCTTGAAAAACAACTTCCGTTGAAGGGCAACCCTCCCTAAACAAATCAAATATCAAATATATATATATATGTATATATATGTATATATATATATATATATATATATATATATATATATATATATATATATATATATATATATATATATATATATATATATATATATATATATATATATATATATATATATATATATATATATATATATATATATATATATATATATATATATATAAAATATGAATTCCAACAGCAAAGATGGGAATGCCATTCATATTTGCCATATTGGCAACCAAGAATTAGGAAGCTTCTGTTATGGAGATCTTTCCAAAGCAGAAAATTGCCGACAAATAATTGAGGTTACTCAAAATAAAACCAACAGTAAAATCAAAGAAGTTATTGCCCAAAGATCTACTCTCTTTGATGCAAATAACCAGGTGAAACACTGGAGGGTGAATGAACTGGGGTTCATTGACAAGTGGAAAGCCAGTCTTAAAAAATTGCTGTCAATGCTACACACAACCCATTCAATACTTATTTCAAATGTATATAAGATGCAAAGGCATCTAAACATTACTCTTGATATTGAAGTCAACAATAAAAGGAAATTGCGTAGCAGAAAAAAAACGCCAAGAAAGCGAAAAAAGAGAAAGAAAGAAAGTTGATTTTGAGAGCAGACGAAGTCTTGAAGTTAATTACACACTGCAAAGTTTCAACTTACAAGTAGCAACAACAATCAAAAGAAAAGATCATGGCTGCCGACATTAAAGAATGTAATTTGAAGCAAAGTTTCATTCAAATGCATTGAAGTTCTTACTGGGACAGAATGTGTTTGACAAAGATGGAAAAGATGTGGTATCACAAATGTTAGATAAGATGGAAGCATCTGCAAGAAAGTCTCATCTTCAGAGACAGAAACAAAAAATGTTGTCATCTCATAAAAAGAAACAAAATTCAATGTTTTTAGGATATTTTCAGCAAGAAAAACAGGCTATGGCACTTGCAACATCAACATCTGGTGTGTCTGTTCCTGGTATACATTTATTTACTAATGCTACCCATGATGATATGACAAGTAATGAGCCAATGAAGAACATTAGCCGCAATGACGAGGAAAACAGTAGTTCTATCGACAGTGACATAACTTCTTCAGACTCAGAATGATTATTTTTGGATTTATGATTTATTATTAGATCAAATTTAGTTTTTGATATAGTATTGCATTTTGTTCCAATATATTTAGTTTTAATTTTTCATACCCCTCAATAATATTACAGTTTTGCTATGTACCCCTCAAAAAAACTTGGATGTAGTTTGATAACCACCCATTATTTCCTCAGCCCCCCTGGTAGATACTTAATGACCGCTCCCTTAATACAGACTCGTAGCCATCATCTGTTGGCCGGAGAGTCTCAAATATTTCTTGGACTTCAGGACCAGCGAAGTATAATAGCGTTGCTTTCTTTCTGGCATCGGAAGTAATTCCTGAGGCTCCAAGAAAGTACTGTATTCGAAGCTCCTCCATTTTGCAAATCTCTGTGAGACGGAAGTTGGGTGGCCATGTGGCTTGAATGGAGCAAAGGCAGGCAGTTGTAGCTGAGCCATTGTTTCGCTGACTGGATCCAATTGCAAACCAGTGTATCAAGGGTATACTCACTTTATCACGTCGCCAATTTGTTATGTCTCCATATTAGTGCACACTTAAACAGAAGTCCTATTTCGCAAGTTGTGATCTCAAAAACTGAATATGGCATCAAGATAGAATTGGATTAGATACAAACAGTTACAACAACGGTAGTTTAGAAAGATAGCAGGTATTAATCAAGAAGAGCAAAGATAGAAAATTTGCAGGCTAAGAATGCAACATAGATCCTTATAAAAATTACCGTTGTAAAATGATACTGACAATGAGACAACATCCTACCTCCGAATTGTAGCTTCCCAAACGGGCATGGAAAATATTCTTGCAGTTGAGGTCTCCACCACCTGTCGTTCTATGATCCCATTGGTGTATGACCTCATTGTCTCGCGCCGCGCATTCCATTACGTACGCATGTCCGGCTACGTTCTGTAAAGCTCTTGCAAGACTACTTCCATATCCTATTGTATGTGATGTACTGTTTACAATGACATCACTCTAAAACAGAGGAGGGGAATTATTTCTATAGGGGGACATACGAGAACAGATTATACTGTGGTGAGCTCTGCTAAAAGGCCTAACTCCATTCTACATGGCACTAATTTTATCTTAAGGCGCATGAATAAAAGTTACTTCCAAATACAATCAGTCTTCGTTCATACATAAGGTGATACTACAAAGTGTTTCATTTTTAATTTTCAATTAAGTCTTGACGGGCCAGCAGACTCAACCAAACAGCCGTGTCTGTCCCGCGGGCCGTGCAACACCTAGTTGTGGTCTAAAACAAAACAGATGGCAACTGCATTTCACCACAATCTTAGAGTTCCATCAATTTTATGACCTCTTACGGATTGGGACCTAGAGATCCGAATTTTTAAGAGGAACTTGCTTTTCTTATGATCTATTAGAACAATTTGATATGCTAAGGCAGATAGATACACGAGAGATTAAATTCCATTATGTCATAATATATCACCATACAAATCACTCCTTCTATTGAAACAGTAAAAATTGTTTCAAATCATACGTTATATAGTCAGCTACAAATTGATCGATAAATGAAATTTCTACTAAATGTCTTGGAACATTTATAGTACTTTTGTGATTAATTTTAGTGACATTCCTCCCTCCCTCCTTCCCTCCCTCCCTCCCTCCCTCCCTCCTTCCCTCCCTCTTATACGAAAGGAGTAGGATCCTTCGATGGTGATTGAGTATGAAGCAGTTTTGGTCACAATTGAATATTTCAAAATATGCGAATAATGGTACATATATTTACCGCAACTGTTGTAATATCACCAACAATTGCTTCCAATTCCACTCCTCTTCTCTTTCTCTTACATTTCTTCTGCTCTTGTGTAGCTAAAACAACACGACATTCTCTCAATATCCTATGTTGACAGTTGATAAAAGCCTCAGTTTGAAAACATGCAAGCTCGTCTTTCTCCGTGTATATTTTATCAATAGCTGTAATGTTTGTCAGCAATGTTTCGTCACATAGACTGGTGTCAGTTTTCAGCAAATCTATGATAGTGTCCTTCTCAAACATAGGATATTCCTGCAGAATGCGTTTGACACAATGTTCCTGTGCTGTTGACAATAATTTCTCCTTCTCTGACTCGAGGAGGCGACCTTTCAACTTTTCAAACCTGGCTATAGACTCTTTAACATCTGTTTTTCTACCAGTTATAACAAGATCATGTACCTTCGATTGTACATCTACAACATCCTTCAATTCGTTCGAACTAAATGACGAAATGAGGCTACGAACAGAATCTCTAGAAATACCTAGAATCTCGGGGTCGACAGGTATCTGCCTTGAGTCATATTCAGCAATAAACAACTTAAAGGCATCTCGAATCTTCTCTTCAGCATCATTTGTCCAATTGTCCATTGTAAATAGAAGGAAACAGCCTTGTTCGTTTCTCTCCTTCTTGAAATTAGACGTTTTCACACTTCTTTCAAGACGATCACTTCTTTTTTGTTGCATTAAATAATTAAGGATCTCTTCTTTTACGGCTATTTTTATTTCCTTTGCGGAAACTTCATCTAAGATGAAAATCAAAGTAACAACAGAAGCAATGATATCTCCGTTCACCTAAATGAAGAGCAGAACAGAGCTACAAATGAAACAGGCATGCCGAGTATCAAAATATAGTGCAATGCAATGCAACATGTAATTAAAATTGAAAGTGCGGTACTTTACTACTGACCGCTGCCATCTTAGAGAAAAACAAGAATGCGAAGGAAGCATGGTGAAAAAACTGTAATGTTCGATTCAAAATGTTTAGCTTTTCAAAAAGAACGCAACATCACTGAGAGTACTTCCTCCCATCCTCATAGGGCAATTTCTGCGAGTTTAGTCTAGAATTTCATCCCTCCTAGGGCCTAAAGTGAGCATTGATGGAAAAGATCATGACTTAGTATTACCGTTGTTAGGAAGTGAAAACAGGCGTAAAAAAGATATTTCTTAGTTAAACAAGGAAACAGCCAAATGACATAAAGTGAAATATAGAGAGTGAGTTGGATGCAATAATCCTAAGATATCTGAAACTGGCTTCATGAAATTCAATTCAGAGACGCTCAGTAAAATGAAACTCAAACCTCGCTCATTCGACGTTTGCTCGTTGAGACATCTTGTGAGTATCGAAGCTGCGTTGGTCGGGCCTTCAGCTCGAAAGCCAAGTAGAGTTACCTTTACTGATTCTGGGTTGACAAGTGCCGATGAATTGTATGGAAAATGAGTTTGGGCTGCAAGCAGAGATTCTGTGTCATTCTGTTCAACAACCAAAAACACTTTTGTCAAGGACTGATATGAAGCCTGAGTATTGAAGGTTTTGACACTTTCCACAATATCCTTTACAACATCTTCTTTTGCGTACTGATGAGACCCTGTTCCAAGCATAGGTACAGCAACAGATGAATGCGGCATAGACGCTGCATCTTTGAAGATACGCACAAGCAAGCCTCGGAGTTTCTATAGAAGAATTTAAAGCTTCATGAGTAGAAACCAGGATGAAATATACAATGAAAATATGAAAATTTTTCAGTTCTTGGTGGATAAGGTTAGATAAAATATGACTAGTTATTCAAGCAGATCCCTTCATCCAACTTCAGAAGATGTCACACACTATCTTTTATAAGGAGCCTAGTTCATTGCGTACTTCAAACAGTTTACTATTTTTTATTTCTTTTACCACATTTTAGCACTCAACGGCAATCTTATTCAATCGTATTCATCGGATCGATATACGAGTCCGGTTTTCATATATCGTAAACCATTTACTTTTTAGATCAAGTGATATGTTGGTCCTCTGGGAAACGAAAAACGGTGTACACTTGAAATTTATATCTACGACTTACTCTCCAGTCCGGAATAGACATCCCCCCGACTATTTATTTTTTCAAAAAATGCATACCAGGACATTCTTACTGCAACCCCCCCCCCCCGCTTATTAATTTTGAGCCAAGAGGAAATTTTCCCAACCAGACCCAGAATTGTCCGGCGAAAGTAACTCATTGTGAGTGTTTGTTGCGCTGAAAAAATGCTAGCGTGAAATGCGTAATTGCTGCAAGAAGCACTGAAAACGCAGCCAACAGTTGTGCCAATGATGATGAAATTATGAACGACGATGATAGATACATTTTTAGCATGCTAGAAATATGTAATTGACATAATAAGTTCTTTTCAAAAACCTAAAGTATTTTATCCAATGCATATGTTGGCCCTCTCTCCACCTCCATCTATAACAGCCCACCTCATAGACATTCACCCTGGAGCTTTTTCCACCCCCTTCACTTATTGCAACCCCCCGCTTAATTACTTTCAGAACTTTTTGCAACCCCTCCGCTTATTGTCACCCCCCTTCTATTCCGGACTGGAGAGTAGTAAGAGCAAAAATGTCTAGGGGTGTAATTATGGTTAGAGTGGTAAATAAAAGATTGCAGGCACAAAGAAATTTAGCACGCATTATAGCACTTCTAGAAGTGACCAGTCATTATTAACGGAGGGGGTGGGGCGAAAGACACTTTTGAAAGAGTGTAACTATTTTTGTGGCTCCTCCCGCTAAGATACTGCCCCCCCCTAAATCCAAGCATAAGTTTTTGTAGCCCCCTCCATAACATGGAACAACAACAACAAAAATTTCCTGCACAAACAACATAAAGCTTGTACAGAACAACTTGAGATATAAAAATGGAACACCACTTGCTGATGGTGGCAAACGTACTTCGAGACTGAGACAGAAACGACTGGAACAAGCTCAGTATCATGCTGCATTAGCTGTAGCTGGAGTATAGAAAGGTACAAATAGGCAAAAACTATACAACGAACTAGGTTGAGAAGACCTATATTACAGAAGATGGTACAGACGTCTGTGTCATTCTTACAATCTACGGAAAACAGGTTCACCAGTGTACCTCTTTGCTGAAATACCGAATGAACGTGAACAATTTTACAACTTAAGACACACCCACGTATATGAACAGTTTGTCGGAAGAACAATTCGTTTCTCACATACTTATTTTCAAAACGCTCCTTATGAATGGAATTATCTAGACCACAACATAAGAAATTCACAGTCTACTCGCAATAATAAGACCAACTAAGAAATCTTACTATGATATCTTTGATATAGAAGGTATCAAAAAGTTAACAAAGCTGCGTGTGAATTTCAGCGCATTAAATGGGCACAGATATAGACACAATTCTGAATGTAGCAGCCCAATTTGTATGTGTGGTGAAGGAATAGAAGATAATAAACACTTTCTCCTGTACTGCCATATGTTTGACTCGATACGTAGAGATCTCTTTCGCCAGCTTGCCTTCAGTGTAAATCGTATAGACATAAGAGATATGGATTCAAATGTACTGTGCAATTTGCTTCTGTTTGGGCGTAAAGATCTAACCATAGTTGAATATAGAAGCATCTTTGAAGCGACAATCTTATTCATTAAAGCAACTAAACGACTTGAATGAATGCCTGGAGAGCTGACAGCAGTAACCCCATCCCCAGTCATTGTTTCTTTATCATCTGGATAGCTTGGTTCCAAATATATAAATCTAATTTGAGAAGCAACCAAATGGATGAAATAATTGTATTATAGTTGCTTTTCTTACTTAATTTGGCACCAAGCCATCTCAGATGTTTTCTGTGTACATTTCTTTTTATGCAAAGTAAGTTACTGAAATTGTAAATCTCATCCAAAGTGTGGGCTAGATGACCAAGTATCCTTAACCGCATTGGTTGGGACAGCCAAATGTAATACTTGCTGTATGTTTTGTGTTTAGCTTTCAATGATGATAGAAAAAAAAGATATCATCCTACCTCCGAATCGTAGCTCCCCAAATGGGCATGAAAAACATTCTTGCAGTAGATACCTGCACCAATGGTTTGCTCATGATCCCATACATCTATGACCTCATTGCTTCGTGTCATGCATTCCCATATATACTCAGGTCTGGCTACGTTCTGTAAACTTGTAGCAAGACTGCCTCCAAATCCTATTTTACCTGCTGTACTATTTACAATGACATCACTCTAAAACATAAGAGAACACAAAATACTTAGGCGCGCTCTGCTAAAAGGCCGAACTCTATTCTTTATGGAAGCAATTTCATTATAAGGCAAATAAATGCTACTTAAAAGATACAATCAGACTTCGTTCATACTTTTGGTGATACTACAATATGTTTCTATTATAATTGCCAATTACTCTTTTACGGGCCAGCCAGAATCAAACACAGAGCCGATTCTGTCCCGCGGCCCACGCAATGCCTTGGTCTGCTCTAAAACAAAACAGATGGCAACTGCATTTCACCGCATCTTAAAATTCAATCAATCTGATGATCCCTCATGGATTGGGAGCTAGAGTTCCGAATTTTTAGGAGGAACTTGCTTTTCTCATGATCTATTAGAACAATTTGATATGCTAAGACAGATAGATACACGAGAGATCAAATTCCATTACGTCATAATATATCACCATACAAATCATTCCTTCTATTGAAATAGTAAAAATTGTTTCAAATCATATGCTATATAGTCAGTTACAAATTGATCGATAAGTAAAATTTCTATTAAACGTCTTGGAACATTTATAGTACTTTTGTGATTAATATTAGTGACATTCTTCCCTCCTTCCCTTCCTCCTTCCCGCCTTCCCTCTTACAAGTGGAATAGGATCTTTCGATGGTGATTGATTATGAAGCAGTTTTGGTCACAATTGAATATTTCAAAATATGCGAATAATGGTACATATATTTACCGTAACTGTTGTAATATCACCAACAATTGCTTCCAATTCCACTCCTCTTTTCATTCTCTTACATTCCCTCTGCTCTTGTGTAGCTAAAACAACACGACATTCTCTCAATATCCTATATTGACAGTTGATAAAAGCCTCAGTTTGAAAAAATGCAAGCTCGTCTTTCTCCGTGTATATTTTATCAATAGCTGTAATGTTTGTCAGCAATGTTTCATCACATAGACTGGTGTCAGTTTTCAGCAAATCTATGATAGTGTCCTTCTCAAACATAGGATATTTCTGCAGAATGCGTTTGACACAATGTTCCTGTGCTGTTGACAATAATTTCTTCTTCTCTGACTTGAGGAAGTACTCTTTCAACTTTTCAAACCTGCCTATAGACTCTTTAACATCTGTTTTTCTACCAGTTATAAAAATATCATTTGCTTTCAATCGTACATCTACATCACGCCTCGATTCGTTCAATATAAATGACTGTTTGAGGCGAAACACAGCATCGACAGAAATATCCAGAATTTCAGGATCGACCGGTATCTGCCTTGAGTCATATCTAGAAATAAACAACTTAAAGGCATCTCGAATCTTCTCTTCAGCATTACTTGTCCAATTTTCCATTGTAATTAGAAGGAAGCAGCCTTGTTCGTTCCTTTCTTTCTGGAAATTTGAGGTTTTCACAATCCGTTCAAGGTGATCTGGTCTTTTTTCCATTAAGTAATCAAGGATCTCCTCTTGTACTAGCATTTTTACTTTTTTTGACTGTCCATAAACTGCATGGTAAATTTCACCTAAAACGATTAAAAGTGAAAGATCATCGATATCAAGAAGCACAAAAGCAAAACACACACACGCACGCACGCACGCACGCGCGCACACACACACACACACACACACACACACACACACACACACACACACACACACACACACACACACACGCAGTGGCCAAAGGCATAACGCTTCTTGGCGATGTATAGCATTCAATCACTATATTAAAAGTGAGAAAGTATTTTTCATTTCCTCAGCTTTGAAGCGAAACTAACTTTACCGTAAATCCTCGAATTGCCCCCCCCCCGAATACGCCCCCACCCCAGATAATTATGAAGACTTTGATAAAGACTAATGCTTAAATTAATACTATTCTGTTACTATTATGGAGGACAAGACCTTTGAAAATGAGCTCTTTATACAACATTTATCAAATAATGTCATAGGCCCCCCTGGAATAAGCCCTCCCCTCGAATAAGACCCAACCCAAAAAGCATCAAAAATAAATAAGCCCCCAGGGGGCTAATTCGAGGATTTACGGTATAGCATAACTGAGATAGTGTCGTTAAATGGATGTGCATTTATTAGTTGAAAGTGACATAAAAGACGAGCTAGAAACACTGATCTTCCATGTGACTATGTGTCTACAAATCTTAATTATGCCTGAAGGTCTAAACGTAAGATTTGTAGACACAGCTATTCTCTCTTGTGCATTATATCGTACAGTATCTTATGTAAATTCAATTTCTTTTCTTCTCTTTTCATAATACTTCCCTCACCTCTCGTATGACCTTTGTACGCACCTAGTTGCTCTACAAACAACTGTGAATAGGTAGGCCCCCTTAGGTAATACGCATTGTCACCCCGATGTAACTTAGGTCATTAAAGCAGGCCCGGTATCATTGGAAGTTTAGTACTGATGAGGATATTATATTGGAGCGTTTACGCTGAAGAAAAGTATAAATTTCTGATTTAGTCTTTCACATATATACTGTATATATATATATATATATATATATATATATATATGTTAAAGTATTAAAATATATAAGATATTACAGGGTATTGACAACACATTGATCATATGCTGAATGGTTTGTTGATAGTTCAAAGGCTGATTTAGTGATTAATCTCCGACAGACTGCGGGCGATTCGCCGATTACTTGTGTTTGTGTGCCTTTATGTGACAGGTTGGCTAAAGTGATAGATCAGCTAATCAATCTATATACTCAGTGATGAATCGAATAGCAGCAATCATACTTACTGGTAACAAGAGTCTCATTGTAGAAATGAAAAGACAAATTCTGCCCTCGAATAACCAGACTGGCGCTGTGTAGATTACTAAGATCTGAAAAGTTTTGAAAGATGTTAACATCAAGAAGCGATATTACAGACATCGCGATTCCCAAGCGTGGATCACAGAAGTACTTTAAGGGAGCACGTATCCTATGATGCTACCTTGAAAGTAGTAAAAACAACAGCTTATTCTGCGTAGGTGCAAGAGGACTTTAACCTGGTGGTGGGAGTGCAAACTGTCTGCAAGAATGAACAAAAGCGTTCAGTATGGACGGCGGTTCCTCAGTTTTCTAGGCGTAATCAGCCGTAGCTATTTTTCGTACTGAAGAATTTGCCAATATTTGCTCAAGACTGAGGCCCTCAGCCTTCAGACTCCCGCCTACTACGCTGATATTGCTATAGAGGTTAAATTCAAAATGGGGATGCGTGTTATATTGAACTGTCACCAAGTTACGTTTCTTGTATTTCCCTTCAAAATGGAACCAAAACATGTTTAAGCTTCTGCTCAACTTTCATGGCAATTACTATTAGTGATCTCACAAATATCCAACACTTGTCTGAGATGCATAAGTGAGCAGTTTCAAACTATGCCATGAATGAGCTACAACAATGAGGAAGAAACTATAATATCTGACTTAATTATTGGAGCACCTGCTATGATCTATGCCACAGACTAGCTACAGTACCCCTTCCCTGTTAAAAATGTTACCAGAATCATATACAAATGACTCTACAGGTAGAAGTGATACATCCACACAATTCTATGGGCCATAGCACTGTACACCCAAGCACGTGCAGGCACAAACCCACCAAACCACAAACATCATAGCCAGGGATCTCCAAGACTAGTCTGTGCTATATTGCAATAACCCACGCATGTCATAGGGTCATGGCATTTTTAAACATACTAACTACTGGGAAACAACTTCGTTGGGGCCAATGCTTTTCCCAGAAGTGGTCGGCAAAATCAAAGGATTTTCTCAGTTGTTTATGCCCACTCAGGTCTCAAATATTTATTCAAGGAGAGAGTGATGGTATCTAGGGCTTTTCTACCATCATGTATAAAAACACTGTAAGTCTATTGTGTGTTACCTACTTACTACCAATCTGTCTACAGGGCGTGGTGAGAAAATTTTCCTACACTGTTCCTTTCTTACAATACTTTTTCCTAGTGTTTTTCATATCGCTTCGTTATTTCACAATATCTCTTCCCACTGTTTTTCTAGTTTTGGTTGTTCCCATGTCCCCATACATCACGTGGTTTTATTCCACGTATTGTTCCACCCCTTTAGTTACACCCTTTTTCATCCCCATGTCTCTTAATAGAGGATTAATCAAGTCTGAGCCGAAACGTCTTAGATTGTGTCACAAATGTAACTGGATTCGTCTAAGTATTTCTTATTGGATGGTCAAATAATCATGAATTAATCAACTATAAATGAAAATGTTATCCTTCTTTGTCGTCGTTCTCATCTTGAAATCTATAACGAAGCTGCGGTTCCCGACTCAAACGTCAATTGTTCAGGCACTTTTGAGAATTCTCCCCACAAGTGGAAATTTCTACAAAACTGCTGTGCATGGAAGGCAACTAATTTCAGTTAGAGTTAAATATCAATATTCTAAAGAATATGGTGATAAGTGCATACCTGTTTCCTTAAAGGTAACGATTGCAAATCGGTCACCATCATTATAACTAACGTTGTCAATTGAGTCTGGTCCCATTATTCTGCGTACTTCAAACTCAATGTCTTCTTTTGATGTTCCAACAGGAATATTCCACAACAAAATGCTATTACTGGAGTGAACCTCATCCAGTTGAACCTTGTTGCCATGCAGAGTCTGTAGGGCTTCCTCCAATCCCATTTTCATCCTTAAATCATTCATTTCTAAGGGCATAGCAGATATATTGTCATCAATGTAGGAACACACTTCTACTCAAGACTACACAAGACCGAAGTGATGATAGCTTCTCCAAAATGCACTTTCAACAAAGAAATAAACAAATAGAATAGCTCACCACAGAATATTTGCTCAAAGTCAATATCAAGATATTTCGATGTAGGAAAATGCAGCTTGAGAATGAAACTTAACCTCATATACATTTATGTTCACTCCTATATTGATGATGACTTTTGTGCGAGGCTAAACGGTTAAGTTTTCGTCTGCCGATCATGTCTACGTGTATTCCTACTGGAGTTGTATCAATTCTTTGCTCATTTTGTCTAACTAATGGGATGTCGAATTATCGTAAAAGACGATAAAATGTATTTTTTGTCGCTGTTTGAATCTAGGACATAAATTCAGATTGCACTCAAACTTCTTTATATTTGTTAGAAAATAAATTCGTGAAAAGTTGATATTATACCACAAATGACTCAAATTTACCAATATTTTCTTGGAATCCGGCCAGCGCAGCTGTATTATCAGGAAAAAACTTTATAGTTGATGGACGTTTCCTCGCAAGCTTGATAACAAACTCCCTCACATCATCTTCTGTAGTATCAGGATGCAAATTTCTAAGTATGAGTTGCTTCTTGCTAAACATCTTGCTTTCATCTGTCATTGGACTTGAGGCTGCTTCTGAAGACAACATTTAAATCATGTGTAATGAACTTCCTAACAAAAATATAGACGTTTACATCAGTCAGTCAGCATAGGTCTCAAACCTTGATTGGCTCTTAGCAGTTTTCTCACTTAGGAAGTTACTATGAAGAGATCGCTATATGAAAATGTCAATTCACAATCTAACTTCTGTTTGATTGCTCAACAAGATGACATGTCTAAAGCAATGACAGGATGACACATCCAATATGTACTAATATTGGGAAACTTGAGAGGGAGAGAGATTTTGGGGGTATACCAATCCCCTACTATGGATAATAGGCGTGGGTAAACTACAGGTGAGTCTTCCATGGACTTCAACAAGTGGTTAAACTTCAGCAACTTTAAATGCACTTCAATAGATCTCAACACACTTTAACAGGCTCTGACACAGTTCAAAAATCTCCAACAAAACTTAGTGCTCTTCAATGTACCTCTAGAAATCGTGAATGCACGTCTCACAACTGCTTCTCGTTACACCACTTTTTCTACAAGAAACAAGTGTGTAAAACGAAAAACAGGTAGGCTGAGCCTCAAAAGTAAATATGGGATTACGTAAATGCTGCATGTATTACTACTGCAGTGTGTACCACTGCATGTGACTTAGGAATCGAAGAACGTGAATGTAATCAATAAGACTCCCAGGATCATACCATTTCAGACAGTGAACAAACATGGCTATCGTACGTGTAGAGTTGATCTAACTCCAATTGCAAGTCAAATCGCTTCTAGACCCAATTCAAAACTAAATACAGGAACATCTAAAAATGTTCAAGGCTGGAGTTTATAAAATATTAAGAAACATGTTAACTGAGAGCAGAATTTTTTGTAGTGATCCTAAACACCGCGAATAAATTCAGTATTTCAGGCCTTCATTGACGCATCGTTTATTTACAACCGGTCTTCCCATTTTTGCTTTGTAAATGTAACTGCTTCATCCTCAACCACAACACGTATTTTTTTATAAGAAAGTTTAAAATGATCCCAGTACTCAAAATTTCTTAATAATCTGGCAATTCCAGTACTCAAACTTTCTCAAAGACATTCTTAGGGCAATGACTGAATTTCTTGGTTAATAGAACTCAACACAGTACATAACACTTGCTTATAATATAAAAATTTGGGAGAAAATCATGTTTCCTGTGTATATACATACTTTTGGATCTATTAGTAAATTGTTGAAGTGCTTTTCCTGACTAACTCTAATTGGCCACAGGATGGAATTCATTCATAGGTTTGCTTATCTTTATTCGGTAAAAACGATATTTTTAGGTTTGCAAAATGCAGTGCTGAACTTTCTTAACTTTTTGACGAATCGAGTATTACTTTCTTATAAAACACTTTCTCATAAAAAAAGATACGTGTAACTTTTCCATAATACATTTTTCTCAATGAATTTAAGCAATAGTGGGTGGAGTGGCGGTGAACCCGACAATGTCCTAATTGATGGCATAACACATGTGGCATGCCACCATCAATTACAGAGCTCTCAAGTCTCTCGCGCTGGGCGTAAGAATCAAGTACTTGAGTCACTTCTCATTCTCGTACATAAGAAAATCTCACGCATTTTTAATATTTCTTAATGTACTCAGTGGTTTTGCCATGTCAAGTATGGGGAAGTGATAACTTTCACTTTTGCTTAAAAGATGGTCCTCAGGGTTCCTGTAAAATCAAATTAAGCAATTCTTCTACAAAGCGTTCCCTTCACGTTATCACAAGGGATTTCCCTAAAATAACCTCTCTGCTATGACAAGAAAAGTTTCAATTCAAATCATAATCAAGCTAAACCTTCACTAACATATCTACGTCTGGGCAATCGGAAATTGTGAAAGTTTCACACAGCTGAGTGGACAGTCATACACTACCAGCAAATCACAAATTTTAATATTACAAATTTTAATATAACTTTGTTTATATACTTATAAAATATCAGGTATTCCTACATTGGAATCCTGTTTAATTTTGCTTCCAATGAGTCTTGTCTGTGTATTGTAAATGCATTTCTAGGAGGGAAACGAAACAGAGCCCCTAAATTGCTCAAGGAGCTCGCTTTTAGCGAAGCTTTGTCTTGCTCAAAGCAAGGCCTGTATATTGCTCCATTTTATAGAATATTTAACACAAAAGCATCAAAGTTCCTTACAAGGATGATATTTGGGAGACGCACTCTACGCCAAAGTAAAGGACGTGCTCCCAAACACTCCCACGGGCGGGTAACTGTACAGCACCAGACTGACGCTACGAAGGTGCGTTTATACTTTACACTTAAACTCAACATACTTTCTGCATAGGACTATTTTCCCTAAGTGAATAAGTCTGATTTACGCCGTATTACTGTGATGCAAGGGTAAAACTAGTGTCCGTGTGTCAACTATTTGTCTGGATCAAGGTAGTTCCTGTTTGCTTTCAGTAACCAGTTAAGAATGTCAAAAACCGTCTGCAAGCAAAATGAATAAGCTCAAAGAAAATATCCACAATTAAGGACTGCCTATATACATTTAAGAAAGATAAGTACTTAAGCTATATTCTGTATAACTGAAGTTCGTACTATGCGTCACAAACATAAACAATAGGTCTGCCTTCACATTAACAGGTTTTGCAACGCAGTTAGCCTTGGGAGGTGTGTTCTCCCTAGCTGCATGTCAAAGAGTTTGCTAGGGGACTTTTCAGCAGGCCTAGTCTTCATCAAACTACGCGCTTTTCAAAGGAGGGTATTCCCCTTGAAAAGTTACCGGACTTATCAAAACTGAAATGCCAGCTTCCTACATACTCTCTAAAGATATCGAGAGAAAATCAAGTTATATCAACTCGTGCTTGAAACTAGATGGGCAACTAAACCGATCTCCGATTTGGGTTCCGACTGATGCTGATAATGATCATCATCAACATCAGGTTAACCCTACATGTAACTATAGCCATTCCGTTGCTATCGCCCTGACAATGGGTATCATTTCTCCCCATTGAGACATTGTGATTCGGAGGTAAATACTGCGAGGAGAAGGCCGTTATAAAAGAGAAAAATTCAACATAAAATCGCATTGAAACACGTTGAAACACACAAATTTCGATAAAACGAATGTTGGTATCACATGCATTCTATGTTGAAAATTGCAGTTACCGCTCGACAAACCAGCACCAAATAGTCAACTGAAAAAGCTAGGAAATTTCATAAATTTACCATAAACTGACTACACACTGGCTGCACGACTTCCCCTATCTACAAGCCACAGGCCCATTTTTGAATATATCACTTACGGATCCTTCGGTGGACGTTCCTTTCGAGAAGAAGGTGCAAATCTTTGTTTTACTCATTTTCATGCTGCAACAGAGCTAATCACAACTCTATACGATCAAACAAAATACAGCTAAAATGCTAACAGAGTGTGACGGTAAATACCTCTGGCTCCACTTCCTGCTTCTGCAAACAAGAACGAGAAATGACCGCCGCTGGTCATGGTGAATTGTCACCGCAGGCCCTACTAAGGCCTCAGTTACACAGTACCTCATCGGAAAACAACAACCCATGCGATACAATGTTTGCTTCGATATTATGGTGGTTATATTCCAGACCAATAGGAACACCTCTTGGAGAAAAATTGGCGCTATTGCAGAATCTTACCTCTCCTAGAAATAGATGGCCTACCCCAACAAACTATACACGATTCGGTAGCTCTCTCAGTACATTGCGATGATACCATCATTTACCCCATAACTCAAATTTACGAGGGGTAGGGGTCAGGGTCAGGGTTAGCGTTAGTACATAGATAGTACCAATCATCAACATTTCATCGATTTCTCCACTATCAACATGATATGAATGAAATAGATCGAATTCAAACGTTGCTCCAGAGTCATACTAGGCCGGACCGATATGATACCCAGACCAGTATGACCCATGCTCATGCTGCAGATGACCTACGGAGCATACCCAGATGGGCAGCTGTAAAATGAAGGTCACCAGGTCATGAAAAATGCAGGTTATGGCACAAAACAGGAAGTTTCTCGGAAGTGTTTAAATGGCTGAGGCTGTGGGAAAGGCTTGGGGCCGTTGATTTTACATTTCGTTGTTCATTTGTGCACAGCTTGCAAGTAATAAGTGACTGTCTAGAGACGGAATAGAAAACAGGAAAAACAAAGTAAATCGGGATTTCAACAGAAGAAGAAGGAAAAACTACTGGAGCAGAGAAATGGTGAAGCGTACATACACATACACGGTACGGTCATGGAGACTATGGAGTCCGGGGGGAGTTCCGGTAGTCTGCATCAATTGTTGTATTTATTGACCAGATTTTGTAGATTTAGATGCATTTTAAAAAGCTATGTACATTTTGCTTAGAATTATTTTATTTGAATTTCACTATTCTACTGCAGCTATTTGTTGTTTTTGATTGAAGTATTCCAAGACATCATGGAGAAGACGCAATTAGTTTAGGGCACCGGAATTGAAAATGCTATTATTTTTGATTTGGAAACTAATTCCTATGTTCTCAGATAAGTGTGCTAAGCCTAGGGTTGAGTATAGTGCCCATACAACGTGTCCCAAATATGTGGCAAAATGTATTTGATATCAAAATGCGCTGTAACATGAAGGTCAGAGTTTAACATACCTGATTTTCATTGCCATAAAATATCAACTGAGAGGTATCCTAATCCTAGACAATTGTTGCAAAACACAAGGTGCCTAGCCAGTTACAGAGTAACTACACGGCAATCGGATAATTGTATATTTAGATGAATGCGCATCATTCCTGCCTGACCAAGTTATCGACTTGCCACCTCGAAACATTTTCGGGTTCACTGACGGCCTCTAGCCTCGCTGGCTTATGGCATGGATTGAACCACATGACTTTCTCATGAAGGTACAAGCGGCTGCCAGCGTGGCCTGCACTTTACATAACCTGGTGACCTGTATTTTACGATTTTACAGCTGGCGACCTCGAAACATTTTGTCTCCCGCATTCCACTGGAGACTCGAACATTTCAGTGTTATCTCCAGCCGACTCCCAGGAAAGTGAAAAAATGTGATAGAATCTCCAGCTGTTCTTTCAATTTGAAAAACAGCATTTTTTAGTACTTTGTGGCTGAGATTGTTTTACTATGAACTACTAACTCTAACAAGAATAAAGAAGGATCATACAACTTGTGGTATTGACTGTAAAATGCAGGCACAGAAGAGAAGTAGTTGTTGTTTTCTTCTATATAGCTCTGATTCTCTGATTAAGATTCACTGACTGACTAACTCATTTTTTATCATATTTATATACTGTATAGTAAAGAGATTAGGGCTGTTTCATATGTCGTGGCGCGCCGTGCCTTACCACCTAAAACTTGGTTCGACTGTGAGTTACAGGAGTACCCTGTATTTCATAAAGTGGTTTTGTCAGTCGTGCCGTGCCGTGCCACACTCTCAAAGAGCATGCGCACTGTGTAAAACAGCTCAACAAAACCATATTGGCTCACAATAGAATATGTCTGTCCTTTTGCTAGCACTGGTACGGCGCGACTTAGAGCTGGTTTCATAAGTCGTACCAGGTCGACCCAGACGAGAGGCCTCTGCCGCATGGTACAGCACAGTCGTACCGTATATGAGAACGGTTTCATATGAGTCGCGCCGTGCCGTACCATCTAAAGTCAGCAAAAATCTGGCTGGTACGGCACGGGGCGGCACAACATATGAAACAGCCCTTACATAATTGTTTGTGTGGGATGATAAGTGTTAGATTGGAAATGAAGGTAGTAGTGAGGCGTTAGAAAATGCTGAGTAAGGAGAACTTTGGCCCAAACAACGATTTTGACGCAAGAGGTGGTTGTCCGTAAGAATGTGTGAATGAAGTAGTGGTATGGGTTGCTATGGGAGTAAATCAAATTGTGAAAATGAATGACTACAAATGATTATGGAAAGAAAAGATTTGTATGGGAGGAGAGAGATGCTACAATAGCTCCTTCACCTAGAATGCGAGTGGTTAGGAGGCATTTGATAATGACAGTGTAAAATGACATATAGATATAGATTAAATAAAATGAATAAAATTATAGAAAATTAGAAGGCAAAAAGGTTATTATAGAAAAAACAAATAAAATAAATGTTTTCCATAGTCCAAAGTACTTGAAAGTCTTGAATCTTCGATATAGATAAAAAGCTCTTGAGCTGCTTTAGTATTCCAGTCGATCGGGAAAATGTACCTTTCTTCCGGAACGTCCGGGAATCACAAGGAAGAAGGTCCGGGAATCATGAGTGACGGAGACGAGGGTAGGAGGTCGATATCAAGACAGAAAACTTTTAAGCGATCGATACTTATGCGTTCGTTGCGACCGTGAATGTCCAAGGTGAAATGCTTGTCATGACGCTGGATTATGCGATAGAGGCCGGTATATGTAGGCTGGAGCGGTGTGTTGGCAGCATCAGTGCGCACATAAGTGTGCATACAAGTGGAGAGATCTTTTGGTAGATATGTCTTGACAGCTTGAGGACGAAGCTGGACAGGTTTGAGATCATGCATTGCGTGCTGAAGGCGATCGGCGGAAATGATAGGATCTAAGGCAGTAGAAGAGTTCAACTGGTAACCAATCATTGAGCCATTTGTCCTTAATGTTTGCTTGTAGAACAATTGAGCTAGCTCGATTTTGTAGGCGTCGCAGAACTTCCAGCTTTGACCTAGGTATAGATCCCCATATTACATTTGCATATCTTAGTTAACTTTCTACAAGGGCATGATTGATATTACATAGCTAGGATTGGGGGCCTAAGTTCACTAGCTTCTTTAGGGACCACAATCCACCTGCGACTTTCCCTTCAGCTTTATTAAACTTTTCACTCCAATTCAGGCCTTCGTTGATAGCTATTCCAAAGATTTAGTCTGTTTCACATGTTTCCTTTCTGAACCATTCTGAGTGAGTTCACAGGAGGATGTCACATTAGTTCTCCTAGAGTGGCCTATTACCATGTACTCGGTTTTTCAGGAATGATGCTTAATTGGTTTATTCTCATCCACTCCGAAATTTTAAGTAATTCCCTTTGAGCTTTCTCAAAAAATATCTTACTTATTGTTCGATACAACAGTTACGTGCTTATCGCCCAAGTACATTCCTGTCCTGGAAAGCCTAAGATAGTTTTTAAAATCGTTGAGATAGATGATGAATAAAAGTGGGCCCAGACAAGATCCTTGCGGTATACCACATGTTATCAATCTTTCATTAGACGCTTGGTTACCCAAAGAACAATATCGCTTCCTATTCCTCAAACAGGCAGCAAGCCAGTTTCCTGTAATGCCTTTGATGCCTATAGCATTCAATTTCACAACCATTATTTTGTGGTCGACAGTATCAAATGCTTCCTCAAATCTAGAAACACTGACAAGTTGATTTGCTTTTTGTCGATGTTTTCGTACCAATAATCAGTGTAGCTTTTTAAGGCTGAAATACACGATCAGTCAAAACTGATCAGTTTAGACTGACAGTCGTTTTGACTGATCTTTCACACCCGAATACAAGATCAGTCAAAACTGATGAAATAGTATTGTCCATTCTCATTTTCACGATTAATATCGACTGAGAAGCAGCTATTCTAAAAATGATAATGATTGGCAGCAATTTATGCCATTCACATTAATTCAGAGGGCACCAGCTCCTGCAATCATCCCTGTGGTATTTAATTCCTTAACAATAACAGGATTTAACACTCGGAACGTTTTCAAAGGATGATCGACGTACAAATTTGTTGGAAAAATTGAAAATAGTCCAACTTTTAAAATGACTAATCAGTCTATAAATCATTGCGAGTGGCTCACAAATTGCATTTGCCACATCTTTGACAAACATTGTAGAGATCTTGTCAGGACCTGGAGGTTTTCCGTTTTTGAGATTCCTGATTACCTTAAGGACAGTACGAGCATCAATGGGATTGAAATTTATAATACCGTAATAGTACAGTATTTGTTTGTTCCATAAGCTGTTTAACTGGGTCATCACCTGGTTTACATTCAGTAGTACTTGATAGTTTAGTGCCAACCGTGGTAAAATGATGATTGAGGGCTTGTGCAATATCCCTTTTTGTTATTATTCTCCCTGCTACATCCACGCAGGTTGTCTCTGTAGAGTTGAGATCCTTATCAAGTACCTTACTGATTGCCCTCCACATGTTTTTGGGGTTATCCTTATTTTCTTTAATTAGCCCCAGATAATGTAACATTCGAGCTTCGCGAATTCTTGTCGTTACTTGATTACGAAGCTTCTTTTATCCAAGTTGTTCTTTTCATGCGCCCTCTGATTAAGGGAGTAACCCAGGATGCAGTTTGGCGTCGCAGCCTCTTTCTCTTGGCTGGCACGTGCATATCTAATATTAACTGAAAGATATCCTGAAAAATAGCAGCCATATAATTACAGTTATTACTACACGCATTAAGAATGGCTTTGCAATCGTTGGGTTGCAAGTCAGCGAGAAATTGAGACCTATCATAGTTTTTCAGATTTCTAGTCTCTCTTATCACTGGCTTGCTACCCTTCAGTTTCCAGACATTGATTTTTCGAATGCCATGCTCAAAATAATGGTCTACTATTCAGATTTTTAATACGCTCGAGCGTAGACTGTATTTTGGACAAGAAGAGGAGAAATGATCTATATGATTTTGCTCATTCTTGTTATTTAGTCTGCTAGTATGCTTTATTCATATTTTCCATTGAACATATGCAGAGCTTTGCATGCATTTGAATTTACATTTTGAGTATAATTTTGGGTTTGGTCATAGGTCATAGGCCTAAGAAGACGTCTATGGCACAGCCCCCCTTCTTACCCTTTTAGAACGGTACCAATGTGTATGATGGCTGTTCGTTCAGCTTTACAGGTGATGTGTTTGATCTTTGAAAACAATCATACAATACAAGTTATAAGAACACATTTCATTTTGAAGGGACACTGCACACATGACTGTCACTTGTGATTATTCTCGAGATGACTCCCTTTTGGATACATGCAGGCCATACGAAGCTTAAACAAAGCCTGTTCATGACCTCCCACCTTCTCTGAGATGATGATGACAGAATGGAGACACACTATTGGAATCTGGCTTAGTGGCAAGTGTCTTCTGTTTTGGTGAGTTTTTTTTATCAAAATGAGACTTCATGAACCATTTATTTACAGCCTTTGAGCCTGTCCCCGCTAGGATACAGTTCTATTTACTTGCCATCGTTCCCCGGTTTGTCTCTCAAAAACTGTTCTTTAAATCTGTAGGAAAATATATATTATATCGCTGATAATTCAACTCGCAAGTATATATCGCAAAAATATGATTTAGTAGTTTGGCGAACAAGATAATACCCTCTTGCAATGAAGGTTGCTGCAAGTTTAGATTATTTGACTTTACTGATAAATCGTATGCTGATGAAAAATTGCCAGAACCATCGACACCTAAGCATGGCTCGGATAGAGTATGGAAAGGCAGTCAATAGCGTACCGCATAGATAGATCTTGAGAGCTCGTTTAAGCTTTCACCAACAATTATTACCTTTTTACAACGTAATATAGGATTGAGGAACACCAACATTAAGTTAACTCATGCAAATGATAGTAAAACACAGACAGTTTAAGAATGAAGTGTGGAATCTTTCAAGGAGACTCACTGTTACCACTCCTTTTTTGTATTTCACTGATCCCCTTATCAATTGAATTTAGTAATGCTGGTTATGGATGTCAGATAACGATTAAGTCCATTGATCACCTATTTCATATGGACGACTTAAATCTTTTTGCAAGGAATAACAGTGAACTTACTGGGTTATTGGATACTGTGAAACATTTCAGTGATGATATTGGAATGCAATTTGGGCTAAATAAATGTGCGAAAGTTACGTTTAAGAAAGGAAAAGTTGTCAAAACTGAGAATATTATTCTTGATGTGAGTATCACTGTTAAAGAATTGGAGTATGAAAGGATGTATAAATACACGTGTTTTTTTATAAGAAAAAAGTTTATAAGAAAATGAGGCTCAAATGGCCAAAATCTTAAGAAAATCCGAAGAAAATCACGAGGCTCAAGTCAAGAAAATGCTAAGAATATCATAGTTCATCTTCTTTACATGCCAGAAATTGATATCGGCTCATTTTTGCAAACTCTCGTGCAAAGATTGAGACTTACGATGGCCCAACAAATACAGAGTAGCCTGTTCACAGCCAGTTTATTCCTGCAAAAGTTAAGAAAATCTTATGAAAATCTCAGCCTCAAATTCGTGAAAGTTAAGAAAATTGAGCCTCAGCAAAAAAGGCGTTTTCTTATAAAAAAGAACGTGTATTTGCTTATCCAGGAAGCTGAAGGGGTAGAAGATGCTGTCATTAATGAAAAAGTTAGAAAGGAGTTCTATCATAGAGTTAGAACTATCCTTTAAACTGAGCTCAACGCTAGAAATAAGATCATGGCAATTAACTCATTGCCAATACCTATAGTTACCTACGGTTTTAATATCCTATAATGGACAATGCCAGAAATAAAGAGACTAAATGTTAAGGTTGGGAAACTTCTAACCATAAACAAAATGCATCACCTCAAAGCTGATGTTGACAGACTATATACCCGAAGATCTGACAGAGGAAAGGGACTGCTACAACTGGAATTAAGGTACAAAACCATAGCCATTGGACTTCAAAAGTACCTAGACGCAACTCAGGATCGGATGCTACAACTTGTTGACAGACACGAAAAACCAGAAAAGTCCATTATCGCTGATATGGAATTCGCTTGAAATGACCTTCAGTTTTCTTCTTTGTCATACCTAATGCCCCATTTACTACAGGTATTATTGCTACCTACAAATGCCACATCTTCTGCATTTCAATTTCCAGGTACTGGTATTTGCTAACTTTTTCATACTCCTTAAGCCATAGATTTCGATCGGAAGGCACTGTCATATCAATCAATAAACACATCTTTCTTTGTGGTCTTTTACAATAATATCTGGGCGATTAGCATTAGCTGATCTGTCTGTGTGTATCGTGAAGTACCAAAGGCTAGTTGCTTGATTGCCCTTCGTGATTGGCTCTGGGTGATGCTCATACCAGTATTCAGCGTGTGGAGCATTATATTGTTGGCACATTCTCCAATGTAGGTATTGTACTGTCATGTCGATCTTTGTATTCCTTTTGTGCAAGTATTGGGCATCTTGCAATTAGATGCTCAATTGCTTCCACTTTATCCTCACACAGTCTACATCTAGGATCAGTTACGTTTTTTGTTATATTTGCCTGATAGTTCTTTCTAGTCTTGTGCTGCCATCATGAACCCCTCAGTCTCTGCTTTTATTCCGGCGCATCTCAACCATTGGTGGGTATTAAGTTGTTCTATGTCAGCGTCTTTGCTTCGTAGTGCACATGGACCGTGTAAATGCTTCTGTCCCCACTTGCTTTTGATGCCATCTTGTCCTTTCCTTGTTGCTTCTTGCTTGACAAGTTTTGCTAGTTTTGTTGGTTGTGTTTCATTCATATCAATTGGTGCTAGTTCTAACTCAGTCTCAAATTTTCAACTTTCATCACAGCTAACAGAAAGCTAATCAAAGTCAGCTGTACAATACACATACCATAAAATAAATATACAAAGTAATGTATACTAGCCTAAATGTAACTTAGGCTTTAATAAATATTTTCAAAGCCTGCAGTTGCATTTATCTGTTTTCTAATTTTTTATACGTTTCTTAAAGGCGTGCAATGATGGCACTACAAGGCCATCATTACTTCCAAGATTGTAGGTATACGTTTTTTCAACAAAGATATCTTCCACAAATGATGGATTTAATTTTTTCTTGGTTTTAAATATCTCTATTATGAGCAACTGCAGGGTTCTTTGGAGAATTGATACTGAGTTATCTATAGCCAGACCTAGTAGCTCGTCGAAGGAGGACTCAGGGTCTCTGTATACGATTCGCAAATTCATTCATGAAGTCTAATAATTTGATTAATTGTGACTCTGTAATGGAATATCCAAATTAAGAGACAATAACTACAATGCGACATGATAAGGGATGTCATTATCAGCTTGAGTTTGTCCTCATCCATGAAATTTAGATACCCTTTCTATTGCATGTAGTTTCTGGCTTGCTTTCATACAGAGCTGATTTGCACTGTGGCTAAAATTCAACATTGAGTATATAACTTATCAAGTAATTTTCAAGATTCAGATATTTTGTGGTTCCAATATTTATTGTCATTCCCCGGTCTTTTGTTCCGAATACTAAGAGATGAAATTTGTCCTCATTTAGTTTCATGAGATTATTTGAAAACCATTTAGATAATACCGCGTCTCTTTTTCTAAATTTGCGTGCATTGTCAGGGGCGGATCCAGGGTAATGCACAAGCCTTACGTAAGGCAGTCGAATGTCGAGAAAACTCTTCGTAAGTCCCCCAGCAGCATCGCTCGGATCTTTGTGTACCCCCGTACCTGGTCTCGTCATCACTTTTGTGCTGAGTGCTGAGAACGAATTGAGCATACCATATTTGGCTCATCGCATATTGTGTCCTGAATTGTAGCCTGTCAGGATACTATTGTGCTGCAATAGGAGACAATTGTAAGGCGCTCTAAAACGATTGTGATAAAGTAGAATCTATTGTGCAGCACAGAGTCTAGAAAAAGTTCCAACCTTCCTCCGGCTGTCAGATCTTTATCACAAACCTTCCACTTTTCAGAAAATCAAAAATAGCCATACTTCTTTAACTCTGCATTGTGCGTGGCTCAAAAAATTGAGCTGTAGAAGAGCTATGCCTTTCACAATCGATTTCACATTAATTGAAAACTTTGTTGAAACAGGATTATTGATACAAGCACCTTCCTCAAATACGACATAGAAAGTAAAATCTTCCTCCGGCTCGGAGCCGTGGAGCCGTGACTTTTTCTGGACTCTGGTGCAGCATTACGAGTTTGATGTGCTGCACAAACCATTGTCGAGAATTTGAGATGCTGCACAATCATCTGACATTTTAGATAAAAGAAAACAATCCTGAAATCAAATCACCAGTAATCCGCACTATTGTTAAGTTTTGCTGCACGATTGTCAGGTTCTGCTGCACGATTGTTAGTTGTCGCTGCACAATTGCAATTGTTTAATTTGTTCAGATTCAGTGTCATTGCGCTATTCAACGCTATTCAACATTTTCATGAGTCAGTTGACAAGTATTAGGCCCTGCATGTCTCTAGGTACAAATGTTGTTCATTCCCTCGTCGAACCGCCACTGTTCGTGGATCTCAGAACTGAGGGGCTGATCAATAATTACGTCTCGCTTTGGGGGTAGGTAGTTCTAAACGTGGCTCGTGATTCTTCGTAACTGTCTTCATTTTTTAAGCATCAAATGGGAAGAAAATCATTCGTCGCACTGCGGAACAATGAACAGAACCAAGAGATTCCGTGCTGATGGGATAAACAGCACAGCTGAACAAGGACAGTACAACCTCAGAGATTGACTGCCCGCTTTGAACGTCATGCTATCGATAACGTCGACTTTTGTGCTGAGGAAGGGGATATTTTAGAAATCGGTTATAAAAGTTGAATGCTTGTATTTATCACTATCAATAAGGAACCAGTTTGGACAAACGAATGACAATGATATATTTTTCATCCATATTAGACCTCTTTTTACCATTTCTTTGTTAGCACTTACTGTTGTTTCGGATGATGTCTATTGTGTGTTTCAAGAGAAAACCACTGAGAGAGAAGCAAATAATGTGAACAGCCGAAATATATGTATGATGCTGACAAAACTAGGCGTGGCAACCAGCCAGCTTTGAGCCACGCCCTTGCCTTAAATGTTTCCTATTTTGTGCAGCAGTCAGTTTTATTCCTGGATCCGCCCATGCATTGTCATAAGGTTTCTTATCTCCTACGTATTATATCGTGTCGTCTGCATAGTTACAGACTTCAGTACCACTCACCAGATAAAAAGTATCATTGATTAAAATATTAAAAAGAACTGCCCCAATACTGATCCCTGTGGTACTCCTACTCTTGAGGAGCACCATGTGCTGAACGTTCCATTTGTTTTCACCCTCTTCTTCCTGTCATAAAGATAGCTACGAATCAATTTGAGAGCATTGATATTAAACCAATAGACATCCAGTTTTGTCAAGAGAAGGTTATGTTTTAAGCAATCAAATACTGTTAAGAGATCGATCAGCAAGGCATCCACATATCCCTTTTTATTGACATATTCTGTAAAAGTTTCCAGCAATTTAGCAAGAGCATACTGGATGCTGAAACCATCACCAAATCCTCATAGATCACGTGAAAAAGGGATGAATTCTTTTATTTGGCCATACATTATTCGCTTGAAAATTTGGATTCGGATGTAAGCATAATGACAGGACGATAATTCTCTTTTGACATAGGGTCTTGATTTTTTAAAAGTTTCGGTGATCTCTCCCTCTTTGAGCTCTGTGGGAAATGTATAAGAGTTTCATTCTTAGGCAAATTTATTCTTAGGCAAATTCTCGTACACACGAAGGCTGGACGTAGTTCATTAAAGTATTGCTAAAGGAATAATCAACAAGATGTAGCGCGTGCGCTAATGGGATCAGCCAAAGTTGCGCAGGGAAGATACTCTTCATGCAATGAAAAGAATACCGTGTAGACTTGTTTACATGACAATCTACTCCCCATTAAGTACGCCCATGATCCCTTCATCGTGCTAACAATATTGTTGGTCCGACCGTTTTCGTCCAAACAGAATCCGTCATACCCCCTGCAAAAGTTGCTGCTAGTTTGGCCCTATTTTGTAGCGCTACCTTCTCCCAGTCTTCCTTTGCTTCAACTGTTCCTTTTGCCATTGATTGTGAGTTATATAGGAAAACAGGTAGAAAATCAAGCCTCTACGATCCATCTGAATGTGTCAAAACTATCGAAATAGCTCTCTGGATTCCACATTATCCCAGTAAGGACGAAAAGTAACGAACAATGACCTTGGAAATGAGCTGGCGCTATCTTGGGGCTCCAAGTTTGATGGAATGTCAGCAATATACCAGAGTGATTCACAGCAAAGCACTTAGAACGAGTGAGTGCAAAGACTCATTTTAACACCTCTATAAGGAGCTCAGGGATAACAATACCCCCGGAAAATAAGAGTCTCCCAGGTCGTTGATCCACTTTTTAACTAACAGAATTCTTCACATATCACGCAGAAGTATTAGGAAATTGTATGTACTTCACTATAGCACGAAAAAGCGGGAACATTGCTTTAGCATACTGAAAGCTTTTTTCGTCCGACACTCGTCAGAGTATGAAACGTCGGATAGCGACCGAAAGGTGAAACGAAATATATAGCCAGATGCGGGTACACGTGATATGATGAATAATGCGTCATACTCTGACGTTTCATACTCTGACGAGTGTCGGACGAAAAAAGCTTTCAGTATGCTAAAGCAATGTTCCCGCTTTTTCGTGCTATAGTGAAGTTCTGTAGTACCAACAGACTTTTCACAAATTGTATGTAGAGGGATTTTGAAAATATGAACTGAACTGACATTCCTACTAGTTTGGTTCTGTTTTTGTAGCGGTGCGTTCTCCATATCTTCCTTAGCTTCGTACGTTTGCTTTTCCATTGACTGTGAGCTGTGTAGCAATTAAGTCGGAGAATCGATTTGATTTTGTTAAAACTATTCGAACAGCTCTCTGGACTCCATATAATCTCAGTAGGCACGAAAAGAATGAACTATGGTCTGAAAAGCAGGTACTGTCTTGGGGCTCAGAGTTTGGTGGAACCTTGACAAGTTAGTGCAAGCACCATAAGAGATTCGTAGCAAAGTACACAGGACGAATGAGTGCATCGAGTTGTTTTAACACCAATATAAGGAGCTCAAACTCTACAAAATAAGAAACGTGAAGGAATGCTCCAGGCTCAGATGAAGAAACAAAGAGATTTGCTTAGAACTAAGTGCCTAAATTACAATATAAACCAGATACCAAGACAATTTTATTCAAGAAAAATTATTTCTATACAATCAATGTCATCTAAAGATATAAAAGCAAAGCTGCCATTTTGGTACAGTACTTTGAATTCATTAAGCATGAAGTACCAGATAACTCTAGTGTACAAACGTTTTAGAATTTTAATGACAAGGGTAATTCCATGTCAAATCATCCAGCAAAATAGTAAATTGTAACCACTATGTGTCCGATTTTCTTGATTTTTGGATAACACGCAGTTTTCATGACAATATACTCAATCCCAAATTTTCAGCTTTTTATCTTATGTAGACGACGAATAATCAGTATGTAAAGTTTTGGGTGATTCCCCAGTGTTGGCCTAAACGATGTGTCACTCAAAGCATACTAATCTGCCGTTATGACAGATTGTCAATTAACAAATTAAAATACATATCTAAAAATTTGCATACTACCTAATTCAAGGTCGCTGATTTCAAATATGGCAACTACTTTGTCATATATACTATAGAAGAGCAGTATACCATGCTCTAAAACAAATAATTACTACTATTTTACTTAATTAATTCAATTAAAATTTTTAGGGTGTGGCGGAGCAATTTGCTTAATGGAACAAGATTTTCTGGAATGACGAAAGATAGATCCACTGTGTGCCAGAATACCATTTCTTGCTATTTAATACCTCAACTTCAACATACTTCCAAAGTTAAATGGCATTTCAATTATTGGTTAAAGTCAATATGATAAATAGTTGAACAAGATTCGAAGTACAGAGCAAAGCCATAATAAGAAGTACAATTTATGGTAACATTTTGCGACTTTATTAGGTTGAACCGGCTTGAAAATGTGCATCTTTTTAAAGATATTTTTTATCAATGGGGTCCGCCGTGCAAGCTTACATTGATATAGAAACTAAGATAATTACTTACTTCAAATCAATTTGCATATGCTATTGATATCTGAGTCTATTAAAGTATACCATCTACCACATTCTGTCGATGGAGTGGTTATCAGGCACAGAATATTCGATATGGGAACCCAACATATATCCTTCTGTCTCGGCCAAAAAAATGCGTTGGTTGGTCCATGTGGATGCATAAATTTGGCTTTGATTTCCATGTGTGGCTCATCAACAGCAAGAATCAGTCCAATCCACCAGAAGCCATCATACAAGCATGCAACAAAGCACCCTGGCTTGCAATCATTTACACGTACTCTTGGTATACCTATGTGATCAAAAGAGAATTCCCCTTCAAATTCAGGATCAAAGCTGGTGCGTTTATAACGAATCTTGCCGTTTGATGTCACCCTGAAATAATGATAGCTTCTGGTGCCAGGGATAGTTTTCCCCATTCTAAATCGTAGCTCCTGTGCCGTACGCACGCTTTCCATATCTTTTGAATATATAACACTAAAATGTATGTTTTTAATCTTCGAAAAGCAGAAGTCTACCAGTGACCGAAAGGTAACTATTTGTTCGTAAAGTGGTCGTTGCAAACTGGCCTGTGTGATCAGTCTCTTAACTGTGCCTCCAATTCCGTCACAAGGAGATTTACCATGACTTGTTGCGAAAAATGTCTAGTCTGCATCCAGATCAAAGTCTTCCTTGTGAAAGCATAAATTTAGCAAATTCTTGTAATTTTTGTACTGCCCAGCACAGCCATCAGAAAAATATTTTACAAATTTAATATTTGGAAATTTAAGTTTTATATATTGAAGAGTGTGTCTCTGAACTTCATGAACAAAACAAGTATCATGATTATTATCATCAGATAGAACACAAACAGGGCTGTGTTCAACGTTACCATCAGTCCCTAAATAATATACTACAACTGGATGAAGAGTGCATTGCATGTTATTCCAGTGAAAGGACTGAACTTCATCTTGCACCATATATTTGAAATTCTCCGCAAAATCTAACAGTATTATGCAAGTATTTGTGTCAAGTGACTCCTTGCATTCCTTGAGATATCGTGCCTGGCACTGTGCAATGAAAGAATGTGATGTCAATAGGTCGATATTTTCTACAAGACTTTCAGCAAATTCATCGATGCTTGAAGTGTACGATAGTAAAGTAGGTCTGTCTGTTTTCTGCCATTGCTGAAAAACAATAGTTTCATTTTCCATACCTATTAACTCTGTGGAAAGAAATTCGCTAAGCGCATGTTTTCCTGGACAATTATGACAACGATGTACCATGCATTCTCGGCTATTGACATCACAGACAACGATTTTCATTAAGTCTTTGTATGAATACTCCCAGTCAACTGCACTCACTAATAATTTTGCGTTTTGATGATATGTACAAACACAAACGGAGTGAGTTCCTGCAGCACCAGCTAAAACACACCATTTAGGCCGCAAGCTACAAAATTTGGAGAACCCAATCTTGACATCTACATGCTTTTCCTTAAATGCAGAATGCAGCTCTTTAAGGTTGCAAAGAAGGAGACGTTTTTGCATGTGTTGTTTGCTCCCTATGCTGATGAAATCTTTTTTACCAGGCATCACTCGTGAGTACTCATCATCTTCAAAGAAACGGGTAACTAATGTGAGAGTGCTGTCAGACAGCATTTTCCCCCTTACTTGATCTGGTTCAGCAAGTATCCCCTTCTTCTTCTTCAGTTCTCTTGCAGAACGCACTAGGTACTCACTCACATTAAAGAATTCTGCCACTTTCTTTCTTGACCAGCTATCAGGCGTGAGAGTCAATAATTTTACTTTCTCGTGCTTATTGGATGACATAACCTTTTCTTTAATTAAAATCATTAGTTTATCAAACTCATATGCCTTTTCTTGTACTTCTTGGTTTAATTGTGTAGTAGTTTTTGTCCTTATGCTTTCCACTTCAGAATCAAGTGTTTTTGCAACTTGTTTCTCTTGAAAAATTCTCAATCTCTCTAACTTGTTTCTTGCAGCTAGCAGCTGTCTTGATTTCGTTGCGCCATGTGGTTTGATAGGTGAAACCCCTGCTTCATGGAAATTTCTATTTACAACGTCCCTTAAAAATTCTGGATGCTCAACTTCCGGATCTTCACTACAAAGCCTCGAATAGACAGGACTTTCAGAGCTTCCTTCAGTATAGTCATTTTCTATGAATGATTTAGACCTTGCAAAACAACCCCTACACAGATTCCAACCGGGTAGAACTCTGAAACCATTCCGTTCTAGCATTTCAGCCATTTCAAGTGTTATGGCATGACCACCTTTTTGTTCTTATGAGTCCGGTAGATATCACAACATTTCTGCGAAACTCGTCGCTCGAACACCTTTCCATAAACTAGCTCATGATGAAAGCAAATTGTTGCATCATCTGTATTGAATGTATGCTCTTTTAAGCCACATCTCCAAGTAATTTTTTCTCTTTCATCATAAGCCAAACTGTGTAATTTCATGGATCCAGTCTTCCTTGTATATGTTAACATATTGCATTGCTCATTTAATATTGAACCGATTGTACAGTTCTCTTCCATTTCATCTGATAATTCTAGTTGTATCTAAAAGCATTAGCATTAACATGTATCTAAACCCGAAAAATCTCCTTCCTTTATTCAAGCTTAGATACTACGCAGATGATGTTGATTGAAGCGAAGTAAAGCCTGGTTTCCATTAAATCGTAGAACGATCGGGGACAGTCTGCGTCAGTCTGCGACAGTCTGCGATCTCATCTTCCATTTTCCAGCGGAGACATGTTTCCATAGATCGGCAACTGTCTGCGACTGTCTGCGATTGTCTGCGACCATGATCCTTTTCAAGCTCAAAAAGGCTGTTTTTAACTTTGACCTGACCCTGAATCAGAGGGCGGGAATCAGATATTCTCTAATTGGCTAATCTGGTTCACGTGAGCAAAATTAAACAAAGGAACGTCTGCGATGATCGCAGAGTGTCTGCGATGTGTGTTTCCATTAACTTTTTTTTGGATCGGGAAGGATCGGGACTGTCGTAATGATCGGGAAAGTTGAACTTGGTTCAACTTTCCCGACCATTACGATCTGTGATCGCAGACGGTCCCAGACAATCGTAAGGATCGTAAGCAAGTGTTTCCATTAAATCGGGAAGGATCGGGAGCACATCGCAGACTGTCGCAGACTGACGCAGACAGTCCCCGATCGTTCTACGATTTAATGGAAACCAGGCTTAATGCTCATCTCACAGGTTTATTTGTAACATTAATATATATCTGGCCAGAACTACTAGGTCATGGCACAATTGCTCACAAATGCAATGTCAATAGAAAACAGAGAGTTGTAAAGCTGTAAAAAGACGCTCTATTCACACTTTGCAAAATAAAGGCGAAGCTGTCAAGAAAGTAATTAACAACTGACACCAATTTCACAAGGATAAATCATTTCTGCAAAGCACCGGCAATGTATGGACAAAGTAATAC